>CAAKHC010001077.1:52564-90499 GCA_901007825.1 Macroramphosus scolopax
TGTGAGTATATAAACCTTTCCTTATCTAGTTACTAGAAAGCGGCTCTCTCTTGATTTGGAAATGGACATATCATGTGTCGACAAATATGACTAACATAGTATAACAACAGACGACTAAACTACAGCCTCCAACATTTCTTCTTGTATTAGACTTAATAAACTGGAAACTTAGTGTATATAAAGATATTATTTTATTCCCTACGGTTATTGTGCCTATAAACAAATAGATTTTTCCCTTAACTGAGCGCCTAGTCGCTCTGGTTCAATTATCTCCGCAGGTGTGAGGCGAGCTGCGACATGTTCGGCAGTTTCAGTCACATCGTGCAGTTGGCTCTGAGTCAGTGATAAACCATCACACTATTTTCCATGTCACATGTAACTCAGAGGTAGCAGTGTGCCATATAATTATCTGGCTGTCTTTCAACTTCTTAAATTCTCAAACAGTGCCACTCAGGTGTGTTATTTGTTTTGTTAAGCCAAAGTGCTCGACTCAAACTTTTGTCTCCTTGGCACACAGACGTGAAATTTAAGCCAGCAGGGGTAAAATCAAAGAATAGCATCAGTGCACTTCAGTTCACACGTACAATATGCAGTCAGTGCATCTGATTTGGTTTCTTTCTCACTGGCAGACGCTCTTGATTGTGATGGGCGATGAAGTGATTTTCCACAGATGATGTCACATTTGGAAAGTTCTTTATTCGAGCGACGCAGTGCTGCGAGATTAAACCTTTTTAAGGTTCTCGTATACATGGAAAGTAAAAGAGGACGGATACATCCGCTCTGTATCTAACTTGCCTTGTGAACATATTTGAACTCCTGCTCGGTGCTGGGTGGTGCATGTTAAACAGACCTGTGGAGGTGGTGGGTGCCTTATCTGAGTTTGACATTCAGTCAGTCTCCAGCTGTCAGCCCCCTTACGTTTATGTAACCGTCTATTTCTTAGTAATGCAAAGTCTCAATTTCTGAATCTGTTCGTCAGTATAATCTCACAGTGCCGTTGCCCAACACCTTGAGTATATTTAATCTCGAAGGGAAAACTCTCCACTTTTTAAGTGTGTGTCAAATTTGTTCAAAATTGAGCCTTGCAGGGAGTTCCTACATGTATCCTCCGAATTCTTCCCAGCTTGTGTAAGTAAATCGACACCTTTTTGAATCCTTAAAAATAATTCGCAGTGCCAGCAAGTCCTGTGTCTTGTGAGGTGAAAATACAGTTTTTACCAGTGAAGTCTGGTAGCCTGAAGACAGCAAAACTAGCGATGGATATATGCTAAATACACTCCTATACGATAAAAAGTAATTTTTAGGGGGCAGCTGTGGCCTCAAGTTTAGAGAAGTTGGCTCGTGACTGAAAGGCTGCCGGTTCGATCCCCAGGACCAGCAGGAGAAATGTGGGTGGGGTTAATGAACATCCATTTTCCCTCCCTCAACTTTCACAGCTGAAGTGCCCTTGAACAAGGCACACAACTGCTCTTGTGTGTGTGTGTGTGTGTGTGTGTTTGCATGTTAACTGCAGAGAAGAGCTTCCCATTAATAAAGTTAATTTCAAAATAAAATAAGAAAAAATGCTTATTCATTCTTCCAGCTAAATACGGCTGATTATCCAAGTCGTCCAAGCCTCTATAAAAGGTATCCTTGTCCACAACACCCTGTGGACTCGTATTCGGAGCGCGGTGTTCGCTGTTGAAAAAACAAGAAATATAAGTCTGAGAACTTCCAAGAAGAACTTTGTTTTGGTCTTGAACTGCAGCTAACCTCCTGGCTAACTGGAGGAGGGGACTAGAAACCCAAGCTGCAGTAGCCTGTAGTTCCATAACACCGACTCTGTCACTGTAGGCGTCATATGACAGTGCTGGTATCTAAAGTGGAACAAATTCTTCAGGCGTTTGTCATTAAATACAAAACATACTGAGGACTTTTTTTTTTTTGCATTGACTGGCTACGATGATCTCAGTATTATTTTGCAACTTAAACAACAGCTACATTTATAACTGATGAATCTTACTCCTTTGCAGGCAAAGTCTTTCCATGGAGAGTTTTGGCTGTGATATCATCCTCAACACCCACTTCAGCCAGAGAGTCGTCTCTGCTTCCAAAGCAGCCGGCATGCCCATCCCAAGAGGCCTGCTTTCACCAGAGAGGTCCATTCCATATTCCCTGTGTCGAACATTTGGAATGCTGGAGGTGTGCAGGACGACTGAGGAGAACAATGTGTGTAAAGTGCTGCACGTTCACTTTCAAATTCAAAATCTGCCCCCCCTCGCTTAGTTCACATTCAGATACTAAAATAAAAATGTCAAGTCGGCATATAAACGCAGTCAGTGGGGACGGCCCTAGCATGTTGTTTGGCTGCAGGCCAAAACACTCAAATCAGGTTTTAGTTGTTTACAGACATAAAACAGACAGGCAGGAGAGGAATACGAGCACACAAGCCTGTTGCAGGCTCGTATTCCTCTCAAGTTCATATTCATCCCAGATGCATCTGTGAGAATGATGCATCTCTGCTCCACAACATGCATTATTCACACATCATGTTCCTGTTACACATTTTTACACGCAGAACAAGGAATCGTCTTGGTGGAGCGTCCAACTCGCATCAGCCATTCACAGGTGCATTTCATTTCTACTGTGAGAATATCAGGAGGGGCTGGTGTACATGTATGTTTTATTACGAAAATCTGAATCTCCGTTTGTACTTGCGCCCGTTTTAGTGACCTTAAAGTGAGTTTAAAAAAAGGTTCAATTGAAAGCAGAGGAGAAAGACCCCTCTGAATCTGATTTAGTGAAGTAGGGAACGTGGTGTTTTTAACCAATAACAACCAGTCAGTGGGGGCGGGGCATACATCATTAACATAAAGTGTTTGTCCACTTGACGCATCTTTATCACCTTCAGGTTGTCTCTGATGGTCAGTGCAGTTTTGGCGGCTCAAGTGTTCGGACAAGAGACTGCCATTCTCTTCTGGAAGCTATTGAGGGGCTGGGCCAGGCTGGCTCCGTGGGGCAGGACGTGGAGGTGGTGGTCCAGAGAGTTTACACCATCCCTGTGTCTGACTGCTCCCCTGTGTCCCTCCTTAAGCCCAGAATTCCCTCCAGGTCCTCTTCAGCGCCTCCTCCTGCAGAGAAAGGCAAAACCAGGTACTGTGTGTGGGACGAACTGATAATTGGTTCCCCAGCGAGGCCTTTGGTTTGTCACTTCATGCCAAAAGAGTCTGGAAAAGATTAATCACATTTCATCTGCTGTGTATCCTTCTCCACCACAATATGAATAATTCTTTTTATAACAATCGAATGTTGGCTTCGTTGGTCTCTGGCCTTGCATGCTTCTCCTTGGTGGCACAATGTGTCCCAGTGGTCGGGCTATTGTTCACAGCCCAGCAGGCTCCACAAAGTACTCGCACTGTCTCGAGCCATATGGCATTGCTTGACAAAGGACACAAACATTTCTAATTGAATCCAGCCCCTCCGTGAGCGATTCTGGCCAATTCTCAAGAAAGACAGCATGATGTTTTCAGAATCTCATGCTCCAGCAAGCCAGAGTTGAACTGGTGCCCACTCGTACTGCATTGGGTGGAACAGGTTTTCAACCGTTTTTTTTTGCACCCTAAAGAAAGCCACAATTCTATTATATACAGTTGTAAAAATGTCAGTGTCACTTATGTGTCAGTCTCAGCATTTGAAAAATGTGAAGTTGAGTGTAGTGTTGTCAGATTTGATTTAGCTTTGGTTGCCTCATGTGAACGTGAAGCCTCTGCAGTGTCTTGAGATCCTTTTTGCAAAAGAACGAGTCTTACTATTTTTAATGTCTAATCTTACTATGATAAGGAGTAAGTATAAAGCAATAACCGTAACCGTAAGAACCAGGCCCGTCGCAACTGTTTTGTGGTTGCCAATCACAGCGTTCTCACACATTATTGGACTGATTCCAATACTTTTAGTTCCTATTAATCATCTACACACAATAAGATGGCAAATAGAGCCCCATTATTTATTTAATGACTATGCAATTATCCCAGTTTGCTGCAGTTTATTGGCCCAATACATCAATAGTTCAACTGATCATCTTTCTATAGAAGTGGAACAGTAAGTAACTAGTTCAAGGACTTGCATTGTGAGTTGTACAATGCTTCTGGTGACATTGAAATGACACTCAGGGGTTGCTTATAGTTAATGAATCACATTGAATGTGCTATTTGAAGCAGCGCCAGCGAGCATGACCTTTTAGTTGCCTGGCCCTCCCCAGGCTTGTTGTTTTTGGCCTTTGATGAGTAATATAAAAGAAAATACTGGTTACTCTTCAGTGGAACCCAGATGGGGAGGGGTGGCCTGAGGGGGGCACTCTGTGGTGAAGGGAGGAGAGCGCTGGTCAGCTGATAAGCTAACTGGCTCAATGAGCATCGTTTGTAATCTGACACTTGCTCCTGCCATGCTGCCTTTGTGGCTCATAAACAAACGCAGCCTCTGACCGGAAACTCGCTTTCACTTCCCTCCTTTTCTCCCCAACTCAAGCAGGGTTTCACATGCAGGAGAGGAGTTGGGGCAGAGGTTAAGCTGTGATCACCAGGACTGTAGTTCAGAATATTTGGGTGACCATGTCGGCTTACTGCAACAGAGTTTGACTGGAGTCATCATCCTCCATCTTTTATTTTATTATCTGTCAGCACATTTCTATGTTTTTAGTAAAGTTTTTAACTTCTTGATTTTTCTAATACAATGTTAGGTGCTATGTAAGACTTTAAAGGACTTTGCCAAATAGTTTTGATCTTGTGTTCTGCACGATGTGTATTCATGGTTAGTTTATCGTGTACTTTTCCAGGATGCATGCCTGCTCTGCTGAGAGTCGTTTACATTGCAGCCCACTGGCCCCACTCTGTGTAAAGGCAAGGACAACTTGTACCTCTCATGTTGTGTCCCTTGCCTCTATGACTCACTTCTGGTCAGCATGCTCATTTGATCCTTTTATTGTTTTTGCCTCTGTGTTAACATGCGCAGGGGGGAGAGGCCAGTATGATATTTATGCCTGAAGAAGATGTTAACTTCCCGTAAATTTGGAAAAGAATAAACAAAAAGATTAACTGTTTGCAGGAAGTGAGGAGAGGTTTTGTTTTTTTTTTCTTGGTGGGGAAGGAACACAATGTGCTGCAAGGATCCTGTTTCAACTGTGTTTATCACTCTCCCTGCACTGATTGGTGGACAACACATAGAAAGGAATCCCGCCTGTCCGCCCCCCACCAATAAGGCCTCTCTGCTGTATTCTTAATGTGTGGGTCACTTACTCAGTGTGTTGCCAAGTAATGTGCATGTGCATGGGCTTGCATGCGTACACAGTGTGACTGTGTGTAAGGGAGCTCGTGTGTGTGTGCACAGGATCAGTGGATCGCAGTTCCTGGAAGAAACCTTGGGTTACTAAGAATTATGTGACTGCTCACAATAACAAGTTCCTGAAAACAGCTTGAAACTGAAACTGTCCAATGGCAGGAGATTTTAGGGGGCCGTTTGAGGAAGTGGGGCTGTGAACGACTGAAACGAGTGAGAGAAAGGGGAGGCGGTTGTTTATATGAAGCTGGTACCGAGTCTATCCAACCTTTTGTTATGTATCTGTCAGATGTGTTATTGGATTTAAAAGTTTTGTTGTTGACAAGTTCAGACTGGCTCCTGTTACTGTGAAATTGTGTATTTCTCTCCACCAAATGTCACCTGATTGGCCATATTTTTAGCAAGATCAAACATGGAATCATGCTTTTCCAGAGGACTAAGTACTGATTAAATACCAGTATTTCCTTATTCAACTGAATTCTTTAATTTTCTGTATTATACTATTTAATATGTCAGCAGTTTTATTCAACAGTCGTGACTTTTAGACGAACGTCCATCACATTAAGGCCATTACCAAAACGAGTTCATGCAATGCTGATTCATCCTAAATACTGACGGATACATCCGTCTGTAGTTCACAGTATGCTGTGTTTGTAAATCTGATGTCTGGTTTGACATTGCTGTGTTGACGCACAGGTTTGCTCATAATTTTAAACTGCCGTTTCGCAGGCTTCGGACTAAAGGTTGGACAAAACCAGCTATTTGAAGATGTCACATGTCAAAAAAATAACAGACATATTCATGAATAATACAACTAATAATCGGCCTACTTGATTTGGTATTTCGAGACAGGGGTCACTGTAATGAAGAAGCCTCTTCGTCACTGTGGGAGTAGTGTTCTGTGTGTTCAAAGATATTTCAAGAGTAATATATATTGGGTCTTTCTCTCAGTCGATGTCTGAAATCGGGCGGCGGCTGTTCACATTGCTTTACACTCGTGTTTATAGACTCATCTTCTGCACAGAGGTAAACACACTCCTGTTGTTTTTCTGAGATGATACGTAGGTCTGATTTTGGATTGTGAATAAAGCAAACAACTGGAAATAATTTTGGTTGACACGTTGGTCTGGACCACCAAAAAAAACATGTCAAGAATGTTATTCAGATGTCTATTTCCAGGTCCGTCCACACAAACCCAGACAGACCCCATGTTTACTAACAGAAACCGTTTATCAATCACGTGGTTAAAAACAGTCTCAAAACGTTCCCAGCGTCTGGGACGCTCACAAGCATGCACTTGCATGATGGGCACACTGACAGTTCCCCTCCCCCTTCCCTATTATTTTACTTCTTCCTCCTCCTCCTCCTCCGAATCTGCCCTCGCTGTTGCTTGTCTAACCAGGGGATATAAACTCCACTGTTTACTCTTTGGGCTGGTACAGGGCTGTGTCTGGGCTTGACTGCTCGAGATACTCGGGCCTATAGCGGTTCCAGCTCTTTGCTCACTGGGAGCTCAGAGTGCAGGAATACACAACGGTTTGTCGCCTCACGAGTTTGTGGGCCAAAGGTTGTTTTCTGGCAACAACAGCCTGTCAAACCAGACACCAACATTAACTCTTCAAAATAACAGTAGTACACCTCCACTGGGGATCGTTTCACAGTGGTCGTTGGATTTGTTGTTTATTGTGTTTCATCATCATTAGTCTGTGTTTATATTAAACATGAAAATTGAGAAATTAATTAAATGATGCAACAAACAAACTGATTACAATGTTAACATCAGCATATTGTGAATACTATAATAGTAAACAACTATTAGTAGTATAAGTAGTAGTAGTATTATATCATTACTTTTGTTATCAATAATAATAATATTGTAAAACATTGTCCCTAGGTATTAATTTATGTATTTATTGATTGATTGATTTAGAGGTTAGATCATTTAATGGAGGACTATGGGTGGTGTGCACATCCCACTTGATTGGGGTCAAGAAGTCCACTGGCAATAACACCTCAACACAACTGTAGATGCTGAAACATTTGATTTAAATCTTTAGATTTCACACTTAACTTAAGAGGAAGAAGGAATATTGGCAGCTCACTAAACTCATTGTGCAACTCGAGCCTCTTCTCTCTTGTTCCTTTACTTAAATGACACATGAAGCACTTTTGGTTTTCATATGATAACGATGGTGTCCAGTTATTTTCGCACGAACATTAGTGAGCCTCATCGGCATTAACTACATACATTAATTGTGATTGTATATTGTCTATTTATCAGTCTCATTTCTTTCCCCCCCAGGCTTTGTGTGCTTGTGCAGGACAGCTACGGGATGTTCAGCGTGGTCCAGCTCCACCTCCTGCCCTGCGAGGATGACCTGCGCAGGTACTGCCAGGTGTGGCAGGGGAAGACCTGTTTGCTCCGAGGCATTAAAGTGGTGCAGCGGGTCACTCGAGAAAGGTGAGACCCACACACTTCTTTTGCACCAATCCCTTTGTGTCTTCTTCCTTCTACGCCCAATACTGCTTGTCTTGCTGTGTTATACCCAATAGAGATTTCTTCTATATGTTATGTTATCTTATCTAGATCCGCTGCTATCTGGGAAAACAGCCCTTGGTAAATGTCTGCGATAGTAGAAGTACTGATAAGAAACGCTAGTAAAGCAGTCTCAGGCCTTCGAGCCTCTGAGTCACAAGCTAGGCCATCACACACTGGCCTCAGTGTCTTGTGTGGAACTCTGTCACACGCCAAGTGTCCGATTGAATCCCTCAATGTTCCTCTCATGTTATATTGACACTACAATGAGATTGAAATAGTTTGCAGCTCAGATTCATCAGATTATGCTGTCCTGCCAGAAGTGTCACAGTGTTTACATGTAAAACGATCCCGAGGCGTACACTGCTCCGTCCCTGGTGAGTGTCCATACTCAGGATCCCAGATTAGAAGCAGTTAAAAGAACTGACATTCAGAGACCAGCTGGGGATATGTTTACATCCTTCGTACTTTCAATAGCTCCAGTCTATAATGTCCCTCGAGGTTGCTTGTGGTCAGACTGTGATGGATGGCCTATCTTCGGTTCTTGCACATGGGCCATCTTATTAGCTCAAGTGGAAAAACACGTGGTGTCGGTTGTGCTGCATCAGATTTTTCCCCCGGTTTCTCAGAAAACGGTTGCAGGCTGACATTTACACATATTCTAATCATTTATGCGGAACACTTAAATATTTCGAGGATTGCGCTTGTTCACTTCCTTGACGAGGGTTAGACGAGGAGAGCTGTACCACTCGCGTCTTTACACGGAATATAGTATCGCTGCCAGGAGTCAGTCCAGGTTAGCATCGAGACTGGAAACAGCTACAGCGGCTCTGTCCAATAAAACGGTCTGCTTTCCAACACCTCGACAACTCACTAATGGATATCAAATCACTCCAAATACCTCGCGCCTCGCCAAGAAATAGTCGTACATAGCCTCTTGTAAAACCGCTTTGTTTCTGTATTAATCATGTAAATTAGGGAGGTTTTGAGGAGCTGTTTTTATCTGAGAACACAGACAAGCTTTTTTCTTAACGCTGCGCTAAACAGCTGCTAGTTTGAGCCGTGTCAAAAGGTGTCAGTCTTCCCATCTATTTCCTGGTTTGAAAAAAAAGGAAGCAACACAGTTTTTAAAATGTGGATTTCAATATAATTGTAAATAAATGGCCAGAGGCCTGTCTGGCACCAGTTTCAAACATGTTTCTCCTTGATATTGATGTTATGGGAAGGAGCTTTAATCAAATGGCATATTGTTGGATGTGTGCCAACTGAATAGAAAATGAAAAGTTGGGAGGAATCGGAGAAAAAGGGAGGAACTCAGTGGAAGATTACTAACAGCCAAAAACTACAGCTGTATTTTTTTTTTAAGTTTTAAATACAAAATAACTCTGTTTTTTTTTTTCACTTCTAGCTCCATCAGCACAGCTAAAGTACTACTTAAGAAGTGTAGCTTAGTTTTTTGTTACTCATCCTTAAGCAGTCTCACTGGACTTGATTGGGCTGCGGAACCGGTTCTAAACAAAGAGAGCCTGTGATTACAGGCTGACTAACTGGCTGCTGTGACAGCACCCACATGGATGAATAACTACGCTCACACAGGGGGCGTCAAAATGTGCCAGGAGTGGAAAACCTATCTTCGAGGAAATAGGCAGGTTTATGAAAATAAGACTTGTGTGACCGTGGCAGTAACTTACAGTTCAGAATACGAAAGGTTATTATACAGCTCTGCAAATATTTCCAGTTTGACATCCCCCTTATAAGTCACACATCGAAGTAAGTGACTGTATCCTGTTTGTTCTGTTCACATTAGTTATTGAGGTTATAAACATGAACGTCGCTGTTTGTTTTTTTTCTTTGGTCGGTTGAGTTCTCCAGAATTTTGTAGAGCACCCGAATCAAGGCTACGCCGACCAACATGTGCTGCCAACAAACCCGCCGCAGGCTCATAGAAGATGAATGACTTCCACACACTTTAACACTCCCGTCGGTCCCTGTGTGAAGTTAGTCACTTTGTTAGTCACCCTCAACTCAATAAGACACTCGTGAGATTGACGTCTCTAATTAAGGTTGCTGATTTGTTTTTGATTTTTTTTTCTTCACGTTTGCAGATGTTTCGGTATCGGACTGATGTACATGATGAACATTCCTCAAGTCTGAATCGGTTTCAATGTGTCATTAGTGATATTAAGACTGCGGTGAGAAACACAAAAACAAGTCTGTTAAAAGAACTTGTAATTAGTTTTCTCATCATTGCACCACAATGATATTATGATTTACATAGGTTGTGACTCCCCAGACCCAACCCATCCACCCACCCACCCCACTATCTCAAAACCCTCCTTGTCAATACGTTTGTGTGTGTGTGTCTGCTCTGCCAGCCCCAGCATGCTCTCTGGTAGTTCCAGGTTAAATGGGCTCTGTCTTAACAGATTCACTCTTCAGTGGAAGTGAAACTGGCTCTGTAAGCATTCTATCTTCCCATGAAAGTCCTTTATTCCCTAACACCCCCTCCACCACACCCTACCCCCCCCTTCAGTGCCTCCCTCCTTACTCTGCTTTCTGTTTCTCCGTCTCACTCTCAGGTGCACCAGGCTTTTCAGCTTAATAGACAGTCTGTGGCCCCCAGTCGTGCCAGTTAAACATTATGGAAACACACCAAACCCGTCCAGTGTAAGTTTTTACCACAAAAGAAAAATCCTGCATTTTCACCAAACGAGCCCTTTTAGGGGCGTTTTCTCGTTTTACAGTGGGAACCATTGTTTCATGACTGATTCATCAGTTTCAGAATTGTTCATAAAATGTCTTCAAGCCACAGACGATGATGTCACATTTACAGATAAAACTATTTCATAAGTGGATCCAACAAAAGAAAAGAAATCTGTGTTGATCATCAGTTAATCCTTTGAGCCCTTTTTACTCCAGTAACTAATTGATGGCTGCAAGTCTACTACAACTGGTGACTCCAGCACCTCAAGATACTTAGATTACTACTAGATTAAAGGAAAAGTAAATCTTCACTACTGATAGGCCGAAACTGGGATCTGCTGTTGTCAGTTGATCAGATCAAAAGTGATTGCTGATCAATTCTTTGTTGATTGACTGCTCAGAAAGAGGTTTAGCTCTGCTGTGTATGAATGGAAAACACAGTAAACTGTATTATTTTCCTGCTTGTTCTCTTGCAGTAACTGTACAGTAGAACTGAAATCAGATTGTGGTGGCGTGCACATATCACAGAATACCTTGGTATGAAAATTAACAATAATCATACCAGGGTAATTTTAGTAACTAATAACTTAATAGTGTGTAATTTGACAGGTGATATTTTCTGGTGAGTTATCGTACCGTAACAATCTGATACCATTGCAAGCCTACGCAGAAAAGTGGTAAAGGAATCTGCTCATTATCTCTCGTTTTCTGGGTTTGGATGAAAAGATCAATAACACAAACAGACGTTTCATCGGTGAATGTGAGGCTACTGCCAGCAGTTGCTTAGCACAAACACTGTAAACAGGGGAAAACAGCTAGCCGGGCTCTGTTCTCAAATCACAGAATGTAACTGCAAATCTATACAGAAATGAAGACGGTATATCTTTGTACAATCCATACAACCACATGAAAAGACAACAGGTTGTTGTTTTAATGCCCGACTGAATAGTAGAAGCAGCGACTGCAGGAAGTCAGTGGACGCCAGTTGATTGAAGTGTGTTATAGATCTTTTCATCTCGCTATCCACATGAAAGTCTGTTATGGTCTGAGGGGAAATAGAACATTTTCTTTAACATGCAGAGTTTTCAGAAGTGTCCTTTCTTTTTTATGTACATAAGAGCCATCGTCCAGGTCCGGCTCCAGGCTTCTGCTACCTGCTGTCAGGTCAGGAGAGCTCGGTTGAACCCACTGACAGTCAGACTGTGTCCCAGCTCTACCTTCCCCCTACAGAACAAACCTTACGAGACATACTGCAGGTGAAACTTTTGCATCAATGTAAAAATGTGTGCATGCTATAAGTTTTCAGTCGGTTATTCCATAAGCCTGTAGGTGTTAATAATCTCTGTCTCTTTACAGAGTGAGCTCAGAACCTGCCGCTGCAGTTTTTCTGCCACGGTTCTATTCAAGAGAATGCAGGTATTTCTGTTTTTTTCTTGCTTCCTTCAGTGTTTGTTTAGTCAGAAGAAACATTCAATCTTCTGAGGCTCCTCAGTCCAACTTTTAGGATCATTCCAACTTACAAACTGATAAGATTCAGCTCTGACGCAGAGGCAAGCGTTTATATTACCGTGTGTGTATGATAATCTGAGTGAGGCTCGGCCGTTCTTTACTATTGATTGATGAAACCTTTAAACTTTGACCAAGATGAGATAGCAGCTCAGAACAAAGTGGTGGACTTTGCCACACGCTCACACCACTGAAACACAGATTAGCTTGTGAATGTTATTGTACTAGTAAGCTAGCATTGTGTTGAATGAATAATCTCTGCAAAGCTACTTCCAAGTGATTCTGAGTGAGAAAAGCAAACCTATACATCTAGATTGTACTTTGCAAGCTGTCATGAGCTAATATTTCCTTCGTATCGTATCTTTCTAGGTCATTGTTGCCTGTTTCTAAGTATTTCTCAGTACCTGCTCTCTTCTGTCATGTCTGTCCCTTATGTTTCCGCTGCAGAGCAGTGATGTAGGCCAGGGTGAGGTTTGGTTGCTGTTGACAGACCCCAGTCTTCAGGAAGAGTCGCCTGAGACGCCATGCAGGCGAACAGCGGCCCTGTGCGTGAACACCGCCTGTGTGCTCACTTCCTCTGTCCTCAAAGCAATAAATTCCCCCGCTGCCTGTCATATGTCATTCAGAGATGCCATCAAAGAACATGGTAGTGCTTTACTATGACTTCATGTGCAATTTTATCGTTATCTCTTCGAATTATCTGATACAACCGCATGCACAAGTCCTCCTGATAAGGGTGCAGTTATAGTACATTCACTCTTATATCTCAGAAGCATCTTTAAAATGAATCAACGTATTAAAGTTGAACGAATTTGTACGGCAAAACAAATATTGTACTTTCATTGTAGTAAATGTGACGTGCAATGTAGTGGTAAGTTGGCAGTTTTTATGTTCTTAAACTTTATTCTGAAAAGTAACTAGTAGAAGTAAATTTGTCTGTTGACTGCAGTGTTGTAAAGTAATTGTGAATGTAATGCATTGATCCATGAGCACTAACCGCCTCTGTAGGACCTCATTCAGGGCCACTTTTAGGGCGACCTCCCTGCTGATTTGGGGGATTGACACAATCAGTATAGTGAGTAGATTCTCCACATTCCCTTTGTAATACTCTTCAATTAACCTTTCCAGGTGTCCTCTTGTGTGTGGAGCATTCAGTCATTGAGATGTGCTCTAATGTGCGACCTGAGGGCGGCCTCGACTCCACGGCCGGGCCAAAGTCCCTCTCTCAGTCGCTGACCGAGCCCCTGCCCCAACCTGTGAGACTGGATCCGCTCGGTCTGGAGACCACACCCAACTCCCTCTGCACTCTCACAGGTCAGTTTCCCCTCTCACTGAATCCTGCGGTTTTCATGCGGCTCGCTTCATCTAAAGTGACTCTTCCCGAATGTGATCCGATGTGTTTGTTTCTCAGGGGTCGGAAACCGCATATTTTTTTTATGAAGAAGTTTACAGCTCCTCAAGAGGCCTTGATGCGGCTTCAAGACATTGTTTTCTGCTGCTTGTTAAGTCTGTGTCCGCAGGCTGTCATTGTCTAGGACATTATAAAATAAAAACACATGCAGCTTTGTTGGATTCATTTCTTATTTAATAGTTGAGTGAAATTTGCAAGCCTGTCTTCCTCAAGGCTTCAAATTTCAGATGAGGGTGGTATAATCTGAAAATGAGTTACAGTAAGAAGACAACTACCATCAATTCCACTGAACATCAACTTCACTCACTGTCCCTTTAAAGTTTTTTATTGTTTTGTTATAATCAGCCAACAGCTCAAAGTTGGAGAGACGTTTCAGTTTTAATTAAAATACATTGAACTACGAGTTTCAGTAGTGTGATAGCCAACAATCAGTAGAAAATATTTGCTTTCTATGATTGTTCCAGATAATGTGGATTATGAAAAAGCTCAATCAGATGATAATCTGCATCTGTGGACTTGGTGTCGCAGCTGAGGGCAAAGATCAGTCTTGGTTCTGGCCACTCTGGCCACATGTTTGGTCAGGTGGCTTGAAAAAATGAAAAATAAACTATCTTTTGCACTCGTGCGTGAATAGTGTCATCTGGAAAATTACCAGAGAGAAAAAAAAAGGCTTAGATCGGAATGTACAAGAACTTTATCAGTTTTAAATTCTGTATCTTTTTAAAGGCCCCGTGTTTGTGTTTGAGGGGAAGAAGCTGTGTTTGTCAGGTGAGACGGTACATTGGCCGAGAATGTGTTTCTGCTGCGTCTATCTCTGCAATCGCAGATAAATACGAAGGGGACGTTTTTATCTCTGACACTTTGTCACAAACATCCAAACACTTGACACCTGTATGCAGATACGTCATCAGGGTTTCTTCTTGTTAGGCGTGATAGTTTCTCTGTTTGCGTCCACGAGCTGAAAATAACAGGAAATTGCATAAAAATTGAACATTAGCAGGCAGTGTGTGTGTGTGTGTTCGGTGGGGAGATAACGTTGATCTTAAAATGTATATTTCTGTCTGCAGGGGTTGTAGTTGGTGTTGATGAGAACACGGCTTATTCCTGGCCGGCTTGCAACGGCTGTGGAAGCGACAGTTTAGAAATGTTACCTCAAAGACCGTAAGTTTGGGAAGATGAGTGAACGTAGCTTCATAATAATGATCATCACGGCTACGCATGACTTTACTGTTTACTTCATCGTTCACAGTCAAAACCTCCACTGTGTCTCTTGTAAGTCGGTTGTGGACCGGCCAGCCACAAAACTCCAGCTGGAGGTGTTCCTGAGCTCTGCTTCGTTAAGTAATTGCACTATAAAAGTAAAGGTGAGTGCAGCATTTTTAGGGTTTAAAGTTTGCATTCCATTAGCTTGTTTTGACTTCATTGTTAATCCATTTTCCAATAATTCAATATTGCCTTACTTTTTGCAACTCCCTTGCTTCTAATCATAGAAAATAACAGTTGTAAGCGTGTATATTAATAGTTTATAATAGTTGTGTTTAAATAAAATTGTGCAAAATGCCCATCACAACTTTCCAAATGGCAAGTTGACACCCTCAAAGTCTTTCTATCTCTTCAGACCTGCCACATATAACAACTGCACCGCTCTATGTTAACATGTGAACGCACTTGATCCAAAGGTCTTTGCAAAAGGGGAATTATATCTGCGTTTGCTTGCACATAGTGCAGACACATGAGATCTGATAATAGGAGGTCACCGGGGCCTCATGCAGACGCACTCTAATGCCAGGTGTGAACTCGCGCCCTTATAGCTGTCCACTGTCTCCTCGGATCACTCAGTCCCATGTTCAGGACAGTGTATCTCTCCAACGCTCCCCTTCATAGTCGAATGTGAGTCTGACGGGTGTAGAGAACGCAGCCAGTCCTAATAACACAATTCTTGTTCTGTGTCTTAATAGATGAGAGAAATTATGTTGGTATAGTAACGGCGACGTGGTTGGACTTTAAAAACTGGGGACGTCTGAAGAATTGTCTGTATTCTTATGAGTTGCCTTTTAACCTGTGGGGCGCACTGTCACCGCGGCACTATCTGTCTGCTTTAATTTACAACATTAAGATGATAATTGAAAACACTTTGATGTCTCCACGTCTGTCTGACAGCTGCAACAAAAGACAATCATGTCCATTCTTCACATCGACGCTCTGGAGTGTAATGAGGTACGTTTGCTTGTACAAACTCTTATATAACACTTGGCTGTTCCCGCCTCTCATTGAGCAGCATGCTGCATTGATCTTCTGTCGATGTGCCCTGAAACCACAGTCCTCTGTTCCCGGCACAGCGATAAAGCTCAGTTCTGTACAGAACAAAGTCTCAGGGTCACGCTTGAGCTAATACAGTTGAAAGAATTTGCTGTCAAATTACGGTTATCATCCACCTAATCCTTCACGTAGCGTTTGTTTTGAAGTTAACTGTTGGATTTGGTAACAAACATGCTAACATGTGGTGATTTATATTGCAAACATTAATGCAGAATAGATGTAGATCAACTGCTGAGGTGGGCAAAGATCAGGGCCTTAAGTCCCCTGCAGTATTCATGCCAACACACAATCATATTTGAAGAATAATCTATAGCCTTTCCAGTTAGGAGAGGAAGTGGTTTTATTTGAGGTGTTTTGTGAGCTGCCTTCCTAAATAGTATCAAACAAAAAGTGTAAGATTGAGTGAGTTGGCCAAGTGTGTGAGGTTTTGATTGTCCATACTGTTTCAGTTCCCAGGTTACGATGTAGAGAGCGTCCTGGGAAAAGAGGTGGGCCCCTTGGCAGTTTATGTCCGCGTCGTCACCAGGAAACCAGCTTTCAGGATCGGCCTGGAAGAAATCTGCCTCTGACACTTTCAGAGCAAGGAGCGAATGATATCAATCCTCAGGCTTCAGCTGGCTCCAAGGATCTGCACACTAGGCCTTGGTCCGTTGCCAGTTCAGCCTCCTCTCCCCCCTTTGAAGGCCTCCCTGACAGCTTGAAGTGAACAGGCTGCAGTGCAGGGAGACAAGGTCTTGTTTGTGTAAATGATATGTGATCCTGGGGAGCAGCAGTTGACAGCCCAAGGGTAGACCAGTGGCATGCAGTCTGTCAAAGCAGCCCACGTGGTTCATCAACTGGGATGTGAGATCAGAGCTGGGACTTTTGACTTTAAGCACTTTTTTAAAAGTGGTCATCTACCTCCTGTATATAATGCTGACTAGTTCTGTGAATAAAAGTTGTATTCTTGCTGACTTAACTTTCTGTTTCCTGTTTGACTTCTTGTAGGAGCACACACACTGTTCCCTTAACATAAGGACTACGCACAGACCAGGCAGTTCTGCACCTTTTCAGCAATTTTATTAAATGTTCCATAGACAAATGTTTGAAGGTTTCATACAAACTATAGAAAAGATCATGCTCTGGCTCTTATACAAAGTTTGGAATTATAAAACATGTACCATATCAGGTATAACATCATGTAAATGCAGTGGTAAAATAATTTAATACAGAAAATCCCACAAAAAATATGGCAGCAACATCATATATTTTTCCAGTGCCATTATGGTAAGCTTAAAATACATCTGGTACAGATGGTAAAAGTCTGAGGTATTTCTCCTTAAAGCTCAGTTCATAGAAGAAGGGGACACTTGAACATGTCACCGACTCTGTGTACTCGCTGAGCCCGCAAAGGAGGGGTTGGGTATCTGCTTGAAGAAATCTCGGAGCCCGCTGAGCTCTCTGGTTAGCTGCTCGATAGTTTTATGGAGTCTGTCGTTCTCTGAGCCCAGTTCCATCAGCTTCTGCGTCATCTCCAAGTTTCGGATCTTGGCTTTGTCCCTGCTTTTCCTCACGGCAATGTTATTCCTCTCTCTCCTCTGTCGGTACTCCATGCTGTACCTGTCCACCGCCTTTTTCCCCTTTTCCCTCCCCGTCTTCCGCGGGGAGGATTTAGCCGAGCTGACAGCGGAGAAAGGCTCCGGGGTTGTCGGTGGGGTCGGCTGGCCTGTGGGGAGGCTGACAGAGGTCTGGGCGCAGGTTTCTATCTGGGAGGGCAGCGATGAAGACATGTCGCTGTCACTCCAGTCGGACTCCTGCTTGATAGGTGCGCCATAAGACCCCTTCTCCATTCCGATGACCCCTCTCCTCTCCACCGGGTATGCGGTTGACAGCGGCTGCACTCCGCCGGCCAGCGCAGAGCTCTGCATGTTGAAGAGATCTACCTTCTCCTGCTTCACAGTATTAAACAGATCGAGGAAGAGCTCGTCGTTGCAGAGCTCCAGGTTCGGCACAGCTGTCATGGACTCGATGTATTGGCTGAAGTCGATGGCACTCTCGTCGTCGTACATGGCAGGGGCGGTGAGCTCCACCATGTCCTCGCCTGCACGGTCACCCCTGGTGCCCGGCTTGCACGCCCCCTGCTGCGGGCCGTTCAGCTTGTTGCTCTCGTAGAAGTTAGCAGGCTCCATTGCCCAACTCATGTTGCATGGTGGAGACACGCAGTGAGAGTCCAGGTTGTATATGTCACACATGAACTCTGTTGACTTGCCCACGTGGTTTAGGAAGGAAATTGTAAAAATGTGCCCCACAGATATGACAGCTCTGCACAAAAACTCTCCTTCACTCTTTGCAGACGCCTTTTTCCCTTTTTCTAAGTTGTTTCGTATTTTATCCCTGGGTGCAGACTGTCAGGCCTGTCACTGGATGCACTAAGTAACCTTGTAACAAGTTGTCTCTGAAGCGTCTCCACTTTCGCGGAGTGTTTTGTATCGTTCCCCGTTGACGTCACGCGCACCTCCCTATCACCGACCAGTCAAGTCAAGAGGCAGGTCACGTGGTGTCCGGTAACTTCCCATTTGAAGAGACGTCGGGCGTGTCGCTCACGCCGCCCACCTTTTACTACGACTGCATGAATGGCCCGGAGTTGTTTACATACTGTAGGTGTTTGTGATGAAGCTGAATTTGTTGTTTAACAAACGGATCGCCCACAGGCAGTGATAAACCGGTGAAGGGGGAAAAAAACACAAAACCTAACACAGACATGCATTCACAATTTAAAATAAATACAATGCTGATCTGATATTAACCATGAGGATGCCTGACCACTCTACTAAAAGTGAACTAATACACACACATATTTTTATATATAACTATCTCCCTGACTGAAGTGGCCAGAGTATGTTGACCCATTGGACTAAAGTAGCTCTCAGTTTACACAGAGCAAATTTGCAGGATACAGAACCGGAAGCGTTAAACAAATATAACTAACTGAACAACACAAAACTGCAGGCGTATATAGCCAAGCTAGTCAAGAAAATAAGGTAATGTATTTTAGACTGTTGTGAATGTTAATTAATGATTGTCATTATAAAGACCTGGTTTTATATGCATTGAGTAACTACTTATAACCTCCTTAGAATTAGGAGTGACAATAAGGTGTGAGTATTTGTTCTCACTATGAAAACCTTTATTTGCCCTAACCAGTGGTTGTTGGCATCGTTACACTCTGTAACACCACAATATTGAGGTTTTTTTTAATACACACTTTGAAAAATATTATTTCAAAGCAGTTGATTATGTTTTCATTACTAAATTGGGGCATACAATAAATTACCAATGTATTAATGTTCTATTCAGAAGGATGAGAAGAATGCAACTGATAATGTTATTCTTTTAAAAAGCCACGTTATATGACATATATGGACTGACAGATGTTGGAAACGCTCCTATGTATTTCTCCGAAGTGATGCTTCCTTCCTAATGGTCTGTTCCAAATTGGAAACAGCGCCACATGGTGAACAACGTGCGCACCTACAACTGAGGAACATTGCACTCAAAAAATATTTTTTAATTCTTTGCAAAATATGTAATCTGGTTGCAGAGCACCCAAAACATCCCCAGTTGTAGATCAAATTACATGTTCTTCAAAGTATTGAGTAGTATTTACATATGCATACAATTGTATTAGTTGACACATAGATAAAACAAAATGCAGTGTAATAAACAGTTCTGCAATGCATCCTCCTTTCATGACAATAATCAGTTCTTTTTTTATTGAATCTATTTGAGAGAGGTGTTGATTTATTTCATTGTCATTTTTGAGGCTGTTGAGCTGTGCTGGGTTATACTGAGAGGTGTTCCTAATATTTTGACAATGACAATTATATGCATGAGGAGACCAAATGATTGGAACACCTCTCTCAAACAGAACTGATACTTGTAATAAAATGGATTTTGTACATTTTTATTATCCAGCCTTAGCTTTCTCTAGGTGCACCTTATAAATTTTGTTCAAGTGGGCCAGAACATTTTGGGCAACCAGCCCATTTTGCGTAATCCTCATTTGCCCATACATATGAACATATGAGCTCATACATATGAGCAAATTAATACATTTATATTTTATTTGCAATCCGATTCGTATTTATTCCAAGACTGTCATGTATTTTCATTCTTCATTTTTGTAGGCCGAACTGTTTCTATTAGGAGAAGGTGGCAAATAAGGGAAGTTTCTTGGACCAAACCATATGTACTCAGGTTATCAAATACTATTCTTACACGGGCAGGTGCTGTGGATTATATTTTTAAATAGATATAATATAAAACGTTTTATTTGTATCAGATGTAAACTATCTGCTATACACTAAGTGATTATATAATCTACATTTAATGACGGAACCGATAAAACTCTAAACTAAAACCCCCCTTAAGTGGAGGAATCTGCCGGAAAGGAGAGGAGGATGCTGTCTTGTAATTGGTCGATAGTTCCCCGCGAAAACTACGTCATTAGCAGATTCGCGCCATATCTGCAGCACTTGGACGCACAGACATAGAGGTAAGAGAAGACATTATTCGTAACTTTTTTTTTACCATTAAACCATTGATTTCCTCAAAATTTACGAACGTCTCGTTTGTATAACGTTGTTGCCGCTGTCTCCATCGATCTTTTTCAGTTTTATGTTATAATTCAGACCAAAAACTTCTAGTAGGATTCAGTTTATTGTTTCTTCTGCAGCCACATGTCAAATTCAGTAAAGCATAATGGAAAGAAAAACATACCTGCGAAAAGTAGGAGTATATCGGGGGGAAGTTTTGAGCAAAAAAACAGTTATTGTTGCTTAAATATGTAAAGACAAGCGGTATATCAATATTGACTGTTTTCCCAGTGATGTTTGGTGACTATTATCGGCTTGTAACATGTCACATGAAGTATACACTTTATATCTATTGAGCTTCGCTTGGAAATTCAACATATGCAGAGTAAATTCAGGTGGAAAATAGTACAGGATTAGGGTAGATTACAGTGACACAAACATTTAACATCAGTAATATCAAACTAAGTTTTGTAACACTGATATCAGGCCCACAACACACTTGCATCAGACGCACTGAAAGAGTATTTTCACAAACTATGACAATACTGTAAGATATCTAAAGACAGGGAATTTATGTAAATATCACAGTTTGAAAATCATTCTAAAATGTCCTTAACTTGACTACAAATTGACATTGTATTCATATAACACAAGTGTCATATCTGAGCTAGACATGCACAGAGAGACAAGAGTGCAGACAACTGCCAGGTTCCCTGAGGAATTAGTGAAAATGTCCAGATTTGGCCACACTGTAAACACACATAAAGACTCAAAGATCAACCCCATCACTGAGCCAAAATCTGCCAGCACACAACTTCCTACACATTAAAAGCATTTCTGCATTTTTTATAATTCACTTTGGCATATATCTAATTTAAACACTCGTGGGTTATTGATCTGTTAAATCCATAGATATCCTATCAACAATGTCTTCTCCAACATCGACTCCTGGTGGCCGCAAACGTGGAAGGATCACCAACCCATCCACACGTAGGTTCAATCTTTACCCAGTGGATCAAATTATATTTTTTTCTTAATGGTTCGGAGCCGCTGAGATGTCTTTATAATTGGAGATGTAGTATTCTGCCACTAACTGTTTTTCATGTCATGTGAAATCTCAGCTAGCAGCGATGGCCCAATCTCCCCTCCTTCACAGCGGCGCAGAGGTCAGGACTCATCAGCCGGGGATCTGATGCCCATGCCCGCCTCCCCTGCCACAGACATACTCAGTCCAGCAGCACCGCAGGACACCTCTCTGTTCTCCAGCCCTCGACCATCAGGTAACACAAGTGGGCCCAATTAGTCTTTTTAGCCATATCGAATATAAACACAGGTAATTATCTTTGTCGTGACCCATGCGATAACTCCAGTGTGGGATCAACATCCTTCTTTTACAGTTCAACCCAATGAAGTGGACATGAGCTCCCCTCTGATGTACGGAACCCCCAGCTCCAGGATTGAAGGAACCCCACGTAGTTGCGTTCGTGGCACACCTGCCAGACAGCGTCCTGATCTGGGCTCAGTGAGGAAGGCTCCACAAGTTGATCTCCACTCTGAGCAGGTCAGTGGAGGAGAGGTTATATTGAAAGGATTGTTCGTACTGTGTTGATCATTATGGATGAGTTACAATAACTAACACTGTTCATCCTCTCCAGCCAAGTACTGACGGTGCAGTAGCCAGCGAGCCAAATGCAGCCCAGAGGCTGGTAATCTGGGGGACTGATGTCAATGTAGGGAGCTGCAAGGAGAAATTCCAGGTATGAACGAACAAACTGAACTTTTCCATTTTCTCAAAGAGAAACTACTATTCTTCTTCTTCACAAGTTTGTTGTCACTTTGCTCACAGAGGTTCCTGCAGAGGTTCATTGACCCAACGTCCACTGAAGATGAGAATGCTGGTCTGGACCTGAATGAGCCTTTATACATGCAGAAGCTGGAAGAGGTAAAACACTGCTGCTCTCTTGTGTTTTGGTTCTCTAATGTTGGGTTGTATAGGTGCATAACATACTTAACATAAAACCTTCTCAAACAGGAATCTTTTTCTTTTCCTTCACCAGATCAGCGTTGTTGGTGATCCAGTGCTGAATGTGAATAGCTGCCATGTGCAATCCTTCGATCCAGAACTTTACAGGCAGCTCGTCTGCTACCCACAGGTACAGTACAACGGTGAATCATGGCTAGCTCACCTACGATTATATCTACAAAGTGGACAAGTCATATCGTCCACTTCTTCTGAGACCACCTTTCAGTCCTTAATATTCATCACACAGGATTTAATAAAAACACAGTATATATCTCCAGTGACATGTTTGGCAGCATATTGATCATAGTGATCGTATTTCGTCTCGCAGGAAGTTATCCCCACCTTTGACATGGCAGTCAATGAGCTTTTCTTTGAGCGCTTTCCTGACTCGGTCCTGGAGTACCAGATCCAAGTTCGCCCCTACAGCACCCTGAAAAACAAAAACATGAGGAGCCTGAACCCAGAAGGTGCGTGGAATCTTGAGGCAATGTCACTGGTTACCTCACGACTAGGACTAATATCTCCAATCGCACATTTAGAGTGGGATTATTGTGAACATGAATATTGGTTCCTGGCTCAAAGTAATGTGAGGTATCAGCTGCAGGGTAAAGCTTCTGTGTGCCTTATGTCTTGCCTCACAGACATCGATCAGCTGATCACTATCAGCGGTATGGTGATCCGCACCTCTCAGCTCATCCCGGAGATGCAGGAGGCTTTCTTCCAGTGCCAGGTGTGCGCCTTCAGCACCCGTGTGGAGGTGGATCGCGGACGCATCGCCGAGCCGGCCGTGTGTCGCAACTGCAACAACACCCACAGCCTGGCGCTCGTTCACAATCGCTCCGCCTTTTCAGACAAACAGATGGTGAGAGTTTGGTAATGGTGCAGATTTCTTGCAGTCAATTATGCCTAATCTCAGAATATGTTAAGTAGCAATAAGGGAAGTGTTGCTGCTGAGGTCACGACATCTGTTCATTTGTTTATCTTTCTTTCACAACAGATCAAAATTCAAGAGTCTCCTGAGGACATGCCCGCTGGTCAGACACCTCACACAACTATTATCTACGCTCACAATGACCTGGTTGATAAAGTGCAGCCAGGAGACAGAGTAAACATCACCGGTGAGCTCTCCTAAATCTCAACGGCTTGGCCAAATCACAGCAACGTTCAGACTTTTTCTTCCTATCCATCATCAAAGCGTTTAAATTTAGCTTCCCACATACCTCTGCAGGTATCTACAGAGCAGTGCCCATGCGCGTGAACCCACGTCAGAACAACGTGAAGTCAGTGTACAAAACTCACATAGATGCCATCCACTTCCGCAAGACCGATGAGAAGCGCCTGCACGGTTTGGACGAGGAGAGTGAACAGAAGCTCTTCACTGAGGACCGTGTGCAGACGCTGAAGGAGCTGGCAGCCAAACCAGACGTCTATGAACGCCTCTCCTCCGCCCTGGCACCCAGTATCTATGAACACGAGGACATCAAAAAGGTGTGTGTGACAGAATGGAGGCAATCCAAAGTACTGAGGGTTTACGCCTGTTGATGCATTCGATCCTGCAAGTCAGGAGGGGGAGATATTTAATTGATGTGGCAACATTCCTGATGTATGAAGAGGCCCAAAGAAATCTGTTGTCCTGTCCAAAGAAAACCATTCATATGCAAATCTGGGGAGTTTTATATTTTTCAGATGGTCTTAAGGATAGGATAGGATAGGAATATCCATCCATCCACAACACCATGAAACTGGTTTGTGTACTGGTGCGACAATTCGGTGTCACTGGACCCACGATTAATGTTAGATTTAAATGTGTGTAATTAGTTGCTACCAGAGGTAACAGCCACTATCACGTTCTCCCTCAATAGCGGACTGATTCCAAGAATTTTTCGTTCCCTCTAAACCATTTTGACCCAAAAACACATTAGAAAGTAGTGCCCATGTTGAGAGAATGCTGGAATCATTAGTTTCTTCTCCTTGTTATAGGGAATCCTGCTGCAGCTGTTTGGCGGCAGTCGCAAGGACTTTAGTCAGACGGGCCGCGGCCACTTCCGTGCAGAGGTAAACATCCTCCTCTGCGGAGACCCTGGCACCAGCAAGTCCCAGCTGCTGCAGTATGTGTACAACCTGGTGCCCCGTGGCCAGTACACGTCAGGAAAGGGCTCGAGCGCTGTGGGACTCACCGCCTACGTGATGAAAGACCCGGAGACCAGGCAGCTGGTCCTGCAGACTGGAGCTCTGGTGCTCAGCGACAACGGCATCTGCTGCATCGATGAATTTGACAAGATGAGCGACAGCACGCGCTCTGTGCTCCACGAGGTCATGGAGCAGCAGACTCTCTCCATTGCCAAGGTACGTTTGACGAGTGTGATTTAGGATTTTTGCAATCCTGTAATCTGATAGAAATTCTCACTAGTTTGTTTTTTAAATGTCTGCAGGCTGGAATCATTTGCCAGCTGAACGCCCGCACCGCCGTGTTAGCCGCCGCTAACCCTGTTGAATCTCAGTGGAACCCCAAAAAGACCACGATCGAGAACATTCAGCTGCCTCACACACTGCTGTCCAGGTTAATATCATCAGTCGGCACAATCACATGCAAACATAGAGAACATGAATTAATACCAAAGATCCTCTGAGGCTATAGATTGATAGTCACATTTGTATTGTACTGAACATCCTTTTTCATCGGGTGACAACCATCAGATTTGACCTCATCTTCCTGATGCTCGACCCCCAAGACGAGGCATACGATCGCAGGCTGGCCCACCACTTGGTGTCGCTGTACTACCAGAGCGAGGAGCAGATGGAGGAGGAGTTCCTCGACATGGCCGTGTTGAGGGACTTCATCGCATATGCACGGACATACATAAATCCCAGACTGAGTGAGGAGGCCAGCCAGGCGCTGATCGAGGTTTGTTTTCCCGACGCAGTTCCACAATTTCATGATGTGTTGAATCCCAGGCCTCAGTGTTGTATGTTGGAATTATAGTTGACCTTGTGCATGTTGCTCCTCAGGCCTATGTGGACATGAGGAAGATAGGCAGTGGTAGAGGGATGGTGTCCGCCTACCCCAGACAGCTGGAGTCCCTGATCCGCCTGGCAGAGGCCCACGCGAAGGTGCGCTTCTCTGAGAAGGTGGAGACCATCGATGTGGAGGAGGCCAAGAGGCTGCACAGAGAGGCACTCAAACAGTCGGCCACCGACCCCAGGACAGGATTTGTTGACATCTCTATTCTCACAACAGGTATGCAAACTCCAACTTTAACATGTCGGATGCATTTGAAGACCCTTTCTGGAGCGGTTATGTCATGTAAATAAGTTTGGTGAAGACACAAGGCCTTCTGGCTCGATAGTTAAATATGTTCTAGTCTCTCCGCTGTCTGCCACAGCGTCCTCCAACATGAGCAAATCACTGTGCAAATGTGAGGCCTCAATTTCACGGAATTGTTTACTGATCACAGGTATGAGTGCTACCGCCCGCAAGCGTAAGGAGGAGGTCGCACAAGCCCTAAAGAAACTCATCCAGGCCAAAGGAAAGACGCCTGCCATGAAATACCAGCAGCTGCTTGATGACCTCAGAGGACAGTCCGAAACTGTAAATATTTATTTTTGCATTTTATACGTTTCATTGAAATCAAGCAGATGATCATCTTCAGTGCTGTGCCAACATGGTTTGGCTGAGGAGAAAGAGCAGAGATCTTTAATTTCTAGTCTGTGACAGCGATGGAAGATGGAGCAATTTTCTGTTGCATATCAGCTCACCAGGTTTCTGGGGAAGCGTATCGCTGCCACACCAGCAATCTGCTTCAACTGAAAAAGTCAAAGAAATCCAATCTGCACTTGTGTTGACATTTGCACATGGATATTATGGTTCCATGCATATGAAAGGATTCAGTTTCACATAACTTTATTAATTCTTTTAATAAATGAATTATTCCTGTTCTGTCTTCTGATCTATTTGTTCTTCTTTTCAGGCGATAACGAAGGAGCTGTTTGACGAAGCGCTCCGGTCCCTGGCTGATGAGGATTACCTGACGGTCACTGGAAAGACCGTTCGTCTCCTCGCCTAAGACGAACCCTGCAATTATGTACAGTGCTTAATGTTAAATCTCATCCTGTGTCTTTCTTTCACTATAAGAAAAAAAAATGGATAATTAAACCGTCTGTTCTGGGTTTCTTTAAATGTTTGACTATTCTGGAATTATGATCAAGATTTACGGGATGACTCAAAACAATAGAAAACACACCTTTACTGTCAACTACAGCTCATATTTAAAAGTGTTTGTATTTCATTTGTTCCTTACTGATTCCACGTTATGCTCTTGTTTCTGTAGTATACTCATGTGAAGGCTCCAATGCATTGAACACTTCTTTTTTCTAGCTTGTACATTATCTGAAAGTTCCTTTGTTTGTTTGTGTCGTTGGAAACATTCAAGCAAATCTGATGTAATAAGTTTGTTTCACATCATTTAGATTTGTAGTCATTGTATTGCTTGCATTGACTGGAGAATAAAATGCTGCTCACTGAAAGACTCGGGTTTCTTTGATAGTTCAACAAAGAGAAGCTCATGTTTGTTTACATCCTTCAAAAGGGCTTCACAGTTCAGAGACTGCACGATATGTAACGGTTTAATTCCCTGTTTAAAGAACATTGTGTCATATTTCAGAGAAATAATACACTTCATTTTGAGTCATGCAAACAAGACAAGATTATGCCTAAATTGGTAGTTGGAGGTCTTTTTGATTTGAAGAAATGGAGTAAAAGCTTGTAGGGCTGGTAGTCACAGGTAATGTCTTATTTCTGGGAATGTATAGGGAATCAATATACTGTCTTTACTCTTTAAAACTATTAATCTAGTTCTGTAAGAGGATGATTTGACGATTTATACTGACTTATTGTACCATAAAAGGGAAAATATATTTTTTCTAAACTTTACAAATTTTATTAACAAGATAAAACTCACAGAAATGGAATCAAATGAATGATGTCAAGTCACTGATTACCGAGAAGAACCAGGTGGTTTATAATGACGTGAAAATCACGTTCGACAATACATTTTTTATATTATATTACCGTATATTTTTTTTTAGTTTTTGATATCTTAAATTTGTTTTTTTTTTACAATCAAAGACTTGTTGAAATGCCAATTCCAATACGAATGGAAACGTTAGCAAGTGGAAATGCTATTATTTTGTAAGCGGCGCGTCAGACCGGGGTGACGTTTGATTCAGCGATCCGACGTTCTGACGTTACTGTCGGGTATAACCGCCCTGACGTCACGCTCCTATGTGCTTCTGGGCTCTGCTGAAGAAGATGGCGGCCTCCTCAGGTTTGTGTGCGTTCAAATTTACATCTACGGCGACAGAAAACACGGGTGGAGTAGAGGCCGCGCCGTCATCTCGGTCCGCAAGTGTGATCATTTCCTCACTTAAGGCGTTCACAAATTAGTTTTAATATGCCCGAAAATATCCCTTCCCAGCACTGGAATGAGTTCCGTTAGCGCCATCTACTTCATGGAGCTAACGGTGTTTGTCACCCTTGGATAAAGCGATGCGTTGTGAATAGCTGACATATCATAACCAGTCAGGAATGCGCCGCTATTACTAACACTGACCTCAAGTATCACGAAGACAATCCCAAAGACAATACAATGCGGTCAAAGTCTATGTGTTGTGTAACTGATCAAAATCACGTTTGTGAGCGCAGAGCTAACGATAGCTACCTTAGCTAACTTGGCGACTAGAATATTCTGACACAGCACGACAGTGACTGTCTACCCCATGTTGTCCCGGCTAGCTAATTTCTTAATCGGAAAATGCACCTAATTCTTACATATTGTCTGAGCATACGTATTCTGTGTGCATCAATATTAACTATTCTGCACCGATTTTACACGGATTAAAGCAATACGGGGAGTTTGATAGCTTCCCTGCGACACGCAGCAAATAGCAACAACGAACCGTGATGTGTAATGTTTTTGGTGTAGGGACATGTAGTGCTGTGTTAGCATTTATGTTATGTTCAAATATAAACTAACCCCCAATTTTAAATAAACAGCCATTGGGCACATACAAGAGGGATGTGTTTCCATGTAACATGACTGTGAAGACGTTGTTGTGTGGAAACATATCGGACTGATAATGTGAACGTTACACCAGAGTTGCCACGCTTTGTTGCAGCAAATAGTCGAAGCCCAGGTTTCCCTTAGCCGGAAGTTTGGTTCTCAAAGTTCCGAAATCAACTGTAAAAATCACAGTAAAATATAAGCCTTTTAACGTGATAAATTTTAGTAAAGAACAAATCTTAACTAGATCCTAACCACAAACACTTTGATTGCAGAAATGTCTTCCCCAAACTTCGCCAGTCCTTTAAATTCATAACTTTTCCAGATTTCCATAGTATTTTGCATATCGATAGTGAACTAATTAGTTGGCATTTGACAAATTAAAATATTCTGAAACCTTTTTTAAGCACACTTTTGTCCTTTCTGCAATTGTATTTCCTGTTACTAATGATGAACTCAAATCAACCAATAATGTTGGTCAATATAGTGTTCACCGGTTTTTACATCATAATGAAAGACTTTAATCACTAATTGTAAAATGTCCGCCGTGTCTGCGTATTCTAACATCCAGATAACGTCTCTCTGTTTCTCTGCAAACATACACGGTTGAATTCTTTGCATTTACTGTCAAACTACAGCTGGAATGTCATTCTCTACTAAATTATTGATCACAGATGGTGGCGTTTTCTCAGCAGTAGAGCAATACAGCATTTGTGTGTTTCTTCAAAGTTTTTGAAATTAAATGCATTGTGGCCATAGGTCTTTACATCAGGCTACTCAGTATTGTTTTTGGTATCAGCCAGTTCTCTTGTACATATTTTGCATTCTCCCTGAGTGAGATTGATGCATGCAATATGATGAAAGATGAATGTATGTCTGCATACGTTTTCATGAGGGGATGCACAATTGGAGCTCCAAGGGTAAACCAAGAACTGTCTATTTAAAACTTGTCACTTGCGTGCATTGCCATGGCAATGACTCTAACAGCTGGGCGAGCTGCCCATAAGAGATAATTAACAGAATGCTGAGCGAGTATTTCTTTTTCAACATCATTTGTCAAGATTATTCATTCTGACTTTTAAGTTAAATGAAAAGTCATACAAATGATAAGACGATCAATCATCATGTAGCTGAGAAGACTTGGGACTAGATGTAAATAAGTCACTTCATTAACAAAAGACTCGTATGACAGTGTGTTTATAACACTAGATTATTGCTATTGCTAGATTTCATTATTGACAATTACATGCATGGTTTTGCATAGTAATAGGTAGGTAGGGTAGGTAGATACTTTATTTATCCCGAGGGAAATTCAAGATATACTAACTATACGATAATACTAACCTAAAAAGTTTCAGCTGGTTAATTCTGGGTAAATTTAAATGTCAGCTGTTGCCTTTTAACTAACTAGCTAGCAAGCAAACAACAATAATGTTACCGTTGATATCAAACACTCTAACGTTTGCTAGTAACGTTGTAATTGATACAAGCATGCTAACCTCATTGAGATGGGTTGTATTCCTCGTCGCAGCTGTGGCTGTTGAAGGTCAGAGGCTGGCGGCTCAGGCTCTGGCCTTGCTGTCTTGATTTAACCTTAAAAATGGGAAGAATCCCACCATGGGATCCGATTGTCACTGTGTATCACTGTGGAAGTCAATGCTGTCAGTGATGTCTGTGTGTATGAAGACACAAAATGAATGTGTGCATGAGTAATTTCAATGAAATGCGTAAATTCCTTGCCCTTGTTTGTTTTGCATGTATATTATTTTTTCAACATTTGCCTTGAAATTCCTTTTCATCCTCCCGAATCACATTCATCTCTAAGTTCTAACCCTGGTTTAAGTTTACATGGTGACAGCATTAAAGCTATTTCCAAAGGACAATTGGAAATAGGACAGATTCCACCTTCACTAACCCAAATTCTGTAAGAAGCCCTGTTCTCTGTTTGGAGTTTCAAATCTGTGTATTTTTATTGTGGTTATTTTAGTTAAAGTTCCACGCAATTTTCGCTTGTTGGAAGAGCTTGAAGAGGGTCAGAAGGGCGAAGGTGATGGCACAGTCAGCTGGGGCCTTGAGGATGACGAAGACATGACTCTCACACGGTGGACAGGCATGATCATTGGACCAGCAAGAGTAAGCAGAGCCCTCAGTCACTCACGTGGTTTGACATTTCAGTAAACATAGAAAACACTGCCAAATAATTGACCATAAAAAAATGTATCTTTTCCCTGCTTATTTGTTTTTCAGACCAATTACGAGAACAGGATATACAGCCTGAAAGTGGAATGTGGACCTAGATACCCAGAGACAAGCCCGACTGTTAGATTTGTAACAAAAATTAGCATGAATGGGATAAATAATTCCAACGGGTCGGTAAGTGTGATCACAAATTTGACAAGGTTATGCATGAGCGTTATCTTTTCAGATCAGAAATTGTTCTATTATGTTTTGTGATCTGCAGATCTGACTCTGTCAGCAGTCCTGTCACAGTGACTGAATTGGTGTTTTTCTCTTTTGTTTTCTCACAGGTGGACTCACGTAGCATACCTGTATTAGCAAAATGGCAGAATTCTTATAGCATTAAAATTATTCTTCAAGAGTTAAGGCGTCTAATGATGTCCAAAGAAAATTCGAAGCTTCCACAACCACCAGAAGGACAAACCTACAGCACTTAATCATCATGGATTGTTTTGACCCTCTGTCTTAAACCTTACTCTCTTAGAAATTGTGTGTAAAATCATCAACAGGCTCACTTCGCACACCAATATCAGCAAGAGCAAGATTGGACTTTCTTATTACATAGCTCGTTCAAAAAAATGTCTCTGCAGTTAAGCACTGAGTAGATAGTTAAGACTACAAGACCACCGTTATCCGCCATTAATGAAGTTATTTTACAGTGACTTGTGTTCAACTTGTTCCAGCTTGAGTGGACTTGAAGAGGGAAAGCATGAAGCCACACAGAGGCTGTACCAGAGTCCCAATAGTTAAATGTTGAAATGACTGATCACTGATGTAAAGAGCAAGTTGTGTATATGAAGGCATGTTGTGTAACTAATACCTAGTCAAAAAGAAGCCACATTTTGAGTTGTTAGTCAAATTTAGCAGGTTCATTGAAATATCAAGCAGATTTTTTCAATACTGAACTGTGGCTGTAGTCTCAAAGTAGTGTCACCAGGTGAGAAAGATTTTTTTATAAATATATATATATATATCTGTATTTGACACAATACCAACCTGTTTCTGCTCTGAAGCTCTGACATGTAACAGACGTTGAAGCCTGTTCTGTTCTGAAACCCTCGCATTTAACTTCAAGTGAAAATTGCAGGTGTACGAACTTGTGATTTTCTGAAATTAAAATCACTGTCTGCGAAAAATCAAACGTTTTAAGTCGTCTTTTTTTCACTTCCTGGCTGAACTTTCAGTTGCCTGTTTACCCACCAGAGGGCCTTTGCTGACAAACGGAGTGAAGGTCGGCAGCTGGTTGCACAGTCATACATTATGTTGTATTTAATTGAACCCAGGTTAATGGATCCGCTGGATGACATCACGCTGCAGATATCTGATATCACAACATAATCACGATGCCAGTAATTCACTGCACCTCTTATTAACTGGCATTTTTTCTTGAAGTTTGACAGCTCATCCAAACCTAACGTCGATACTACACAGTATTTGAAAGTAGATATCCGGTAAAGCTATGAGAAGCTGGGGTACCTCTCCCTCTGAGTGACCTGTTGTTGCGTTTCAGATGTTTCATTATTCATGAAGTTTAATTAACGTAATAGGTGTTCAAGGGGAGTTCATTGCAGATGGAGTGATGAAGATCTTGGACTCAGTTTCTTTTATCTTTTTGAAATCAGTGCTTTTCATTAGATTAATGAAGCACATTATAATCGTTGCTTTATTTATTAGGCTAAATTGAACATGCCTGTGTTATTAAAGCAGTAATCTGTCAAAGTAGCTGTTAGGCAGAGACGGGTTAATAGTGCATCGTGTGGTTTTCCTTTGGGCCCAGACTCCACTTATTTTGGACTTTGGGCCAAACCACAACAGCACCAGCATAACATTGATTTTCCATCAGTCAAATCTGTATTGACATTTTGTTTTTGCATCATCCTCTCTTCTCTCCAGAGCTTGTGACATTGACCCAATATTCAGAGTATTTTAATGATGGATTGTGAACTTTGGAAACTCCTTAGTCATCTTTTGTCAGCGAGACTCCAAGACAATCTGTCTGTGTGTCATCTAAAAATGGACCACGGCAGCCTCCGCGTGCGACCTCCTGGCCTCCTTGTATATCTCCCTTGCTACGGAGCCGTACGCTGGGCAACTTGTCTCGGCTGGGATTGGACACGCATCTCTCGGCAACACAGACCCACAACATCACTGTCCCTGCAGAATGTGCTGGGTGTGGGTGATGATTCAGAAATGCCTCCTGCAGAAGCAGTTTTATACTGTGGTCACATGCATCTAATATCTAAACAGTTGTCTTGCATGAAGATAGTTTGAACCCCGCAGGCATCTTGTCTTGGTGGGTTTTACTAAATCGGTAGATAAATTATTGTATATATTTGCATGGCCACACGTGATAAATCAGCATATAAATATATATATATATAAATATATAAACATGGCACTGAATTCACAGCCATTTGTGCAACATTACCATATCAAAAGTTTTAGCTTTCTAATTTGAAGATACATTTGCATAGGGTGAGCTTTGATGTGCATTTGGGTGCACTGTTTTTTCGCCCTGACTGCTCCTCGTATCCCAACAACTCTGAGCTCTGTCCCCTAGAGGGCGCTCATCACACATGCACGTCCTTGGCAGAGCTCTGATAAGTGAATAGGCTTCTGTGTAGAGGACATGACTTGTCTGAAAAGGCAGCGCCAGTGATGCTTCCAGGCTGCATTTGTGCATGCTGTCATTATTCTGTGGAAAAGTGACATGTTTTGCAGTTTGCTACGGGGGGAACTCCAGCGCGGTTGTTTGTAAGCGACGTTCGAGGGCTCTTAGCTGATGTCCCTCTGTGTCATTTTGGAGCTATTGAGGTTGTGCACATTGATAGATAATCCAGGCGATGTCTGTGCTATGAAGCCATTAGACCTCTGAGTTCTTGCAAGATTTCAATTTGTGTGCGTGCATGTGGGTGTGAGATGACTCAGTGTTTACTGCTGAGGATGACCTCGCTCTTCCTTGGTGTGTGCAAGACACGATTTGACTTTCTAGATGTGGCAGTTGGTATATGGGCCCAGCTTCCAACAGCTACTCTCCTCGCTTGATTTGTTTATTTTTTCCCCTTCTCCTCTAGGAAGTCATGAATATGAAATCAGAAGTGGCTTGTGTTGCAGCCATTTCACTCAGCACAGTCATCCCCGAATATAAAAGACACAGCCCCAGGTTACACAGGCTTATTCCTTTATTCAGCACATGTTTCTCCAGAGTAGACTTCTCTGAACCTTTGCTCATGATGACTACACTTTTTTGAGAATCTCATTTGAATGGAAGTAGCAAATCCTTACTTGACTATTTAACCTCAAGCCCCATCAGACTAATCTGAATTTCAAACCCAGGCACCTGCACAAAAGCACCAACTGAAGCTGTTCCGGAAGCTCTCTGAGCTTATTACACTTCTATTTTGGTTTCTTTATAAGATGCCATTCGGGCAAAAAATAAAGAGATCTATTTCTTTAAGTTGGAAGAGACGACAGAAACCCGGAGAGAGAAGTGATCTAAGATGGGAAGGAATGCGGTGAGAAGGACATACATCTCGTCTGCCGTCAGACTGCTGGAACCAGGCCTCTGCTCCCAGAGCTCTCACCTTTTGCCCTCAGGGGCCAAGAGGTCAAGTCTTGTGTCTGGCGATACTGTAAAAAGCTTTTGTCTACTTTATTGCTGCAGAGAGGAGACTGCCCGTCCTCCTGAGAAGTCCCATTTGTTCCCATTCTCCAAGTCCTTGAAATAACGTACAGTTGAACTGAACTGTTGTCTGAGTCTTTGTTGTTATAGACCAAGTTGTAGGTGTAGGTTGGGATCGGCTAAACGTGGCTAAATTGTTCTGGGAGCTCTTTTGTGTGTCTTTAAACTTACATTAATTGATATTTTTTTGGCGGTTGTGCATCCTGTAAACACAACGTCGACATTACCACCTTATAAAGGAGACATGGCGATCGTGTTGGCAAACAGACCCTCGTTTACACGTCCACAAAACAGGGCGCCAAACATTCATTCTGCACACGTCCCTGCCCACTCAATTGTTGCCCGATTTTGGACTCCTCCAACGCTTGATGGAAAAACGTCTCTTTAAACGCTCCGCTATGTTTACAAACTACCTGCTAGCTTTGTCCGTTTGCCACTTGGTGCTGGGCAGTTGGTGGGCGGCCGGCTCGTCGACAGAACAGCCGCCAGCTATCGCGCGGAAAGAAGATGAGTGCAATGAACAAAACGGTCGACTTTTGGACCTTGAATAAACAAAATCTGTCTTTAAGCAGCCTTTTGTTTTACATTACACAACAGCCGTGTGATCCTTGGCCGTCCCTACCTTTGGTCCGTTGTTAATAGGCATATGAGTCAATGTAGTCAAAGCAACATTGACATAAGTTTGGCTTTGAATTGGCCACTAACCTTAATTTTACATAATCGATTAGTTTCTTTTATCTCCTCCTCCATGTTCCCTTTGTACTCAAAGTTCACGTGTTATATAAAAAAAAAAATCAGAAAGAATAACATTGTTCGCTTTAACTAATCACCCGAACGGATGAGCTTTGTGTGCTTGGGAACCGGTCTGTCTGTTGATTGTTAAAGTATTCACAGAGAGATAAATGAATAACCTCCTCTTTTTGCTGTGAGAAACGACACAGATTGGAACCACATGTGTGTTGCATTGTGATTCTCCGGGCTATTGACATGCACTTCACAGCGCCGTCCACATTCAGATTCGCCGCTGCAGCGAGCGCTCGAGGTCATTTTTAGTCTTCCTTGATGTTAGACTATAAGACTCGCGGAGTGATAGTCTCCACTTACAGGACGGCTTTGATTTCTATCTGCTGTCAGGGTATGATGGATGGATCGAGCTATCTGGGACATGAATTTAAAATTCAGCATGTGGCTTGTAACTGCGCAAGCTCATCTCAGGTCAAAGTGACACAGAACAGGGCTTCTTACAAAGTGTTGCAATGAGCTCCAAGGAAAAAAAAATATGACCAAATCGTCTGTCTGTGTACTCAGTGCATTCCAGGTTATTTATACAGAGTGAAAAAACTGCGTAGACTTCATGTCTCTGGTTGGTGAGAACTATTAAATTACTGGTGGATGTTTTTAATTACTTCACATAAATGTTGGAACACAAAACTTCTCCAGTGTTTGGAGGAGGGGGGTCTATAATGTCTCACATGTTTAGGGAAGCACTGGCTTGCACTTAATCACGGTGGTCCCTGTGTGATTCTGGCGTTGGAAATGTGGCTTTGTGAGAGAAAAGTGAGCATTCCTTCTGCTGGCGCAAGGGAGAGGAAATGGGTAATAAAACCAGGAAAAAAAAATACCTCGGCGGCCTGCTGGAGCCAGTGATTCTGGGATCCACTTAATTGCTCCGAAATGAAAAAGATTTTTGGCTTCCAATTTGCTGTGTTTAAAGAAAGTCAAGTTAAATCCCACATATATACCAGCCAAGCGGCGACTTCTCATCCAGCAGTATGAGCACTAATCCCTCTCTTTCAGTGGTGCCATCGGTAATATTATTATTAATATAGAGAAAGCTGCTGTTCACAGTCGGCAAACGCCAGAGGATGCGGCAATTCAGCTGTTTTGCTCATTTACTAAGGCCGAAGGAGCCCCCGGGGAGAGAGCTTATTAATATTAGTTTTCTGAATGCTTTATCTCTGTGGTCCGTCAGACTTTAAATGTTGCCTTTCTCCTCATGACAAATATCTGCCCTCGACCTCAACTCACTAATAGCGACGCTATTTTATTTGCAAAACTTTCTATGGACAAGAAGTATTGAAATAAAACTATTATATGTTAGAATATTTGATACCTCGCTGACCTCGCGAAAGCCATCAGACCGTCTTGGTCTTGATGGAGAGGTGAAGCGTGACCCACGGATGAACTCTGAAATTCTTTAAATGACGAGGTGGATCTCGGATTCTCTTTTTGCTTACTTTGCAAGATAAGACGAAGAACAAGAAGGTATCAAACTGTTCTAAACATTTGTTTCACTCATTCTCACACACACACACACACACATAATTCTCTCTTCACACACATTTCTTGGTGACAGCAGTAACCTCCGATGTTTGGTGTGATCTAGATTCTCGGGGGGGAAAACGAAGAAAAGGGGACTTTTTAAACTCGCTCCCACATTTTGACACCGCAAACATGTATATTTATACCCCCGCGTTCAGGAGGGTCTCCTGTCACACGCAGCGGGAAGAATCGAGGCAATAACAGTCGCGATCTTTGAAGAACAAGAGCGTTTGAGAGGTGTCTCTCAGTCGAAAACCTCTCTAAGCTGTGAACATCACCATGGCAACCTTGAACTGCAGTTGAACCCTCAGATCAGCTGATTGGTCCCTTTCTCTGATATCTGTGGTGTTTACCAAACACCTGACTGACACCTCTTTCAATCGAAGTGCTAATTCAACTCACGTCAGTGTTCAAATACATATATGATGAAACATGTTTCATCATATATTCCTCTGAGTCGGAGTCCTGCCTCTCATCTCAGAGAGGGCACTATTCGACCTGCATACAAGGCCTTGGCTGCATGCCATACCTGAACACGTATGCCAGTCAAACCGTAGGACGTGTATTTATGTCTGCGTCTGTGGTCTGCGCTTTACAGGTGTACTTCTACTCTACATGGTAGCTGGTTCGAAGTACCTTTATATGCACTGCATTGTACACTTGTGTTGTTTGTGAACTGATGTAAAATATTATTTTGGAAAGTTACTTTCATCCGTCAAATAAATGCAGCAGGGCAACTGTACGCTGCACAGAATGGCCACTGTTTTTCGTCACTTTATAATCCCATCACAGTGTCATTGTTGCAGAGCGTGACCTCCTGTTGAATAAATCACTTTAGCATGTCTTTTCTCGGGTCACCATCATTGGCCATTTTTTGTTTCCCAGTATGACGGCCCGGGTGTGAAGACGCCACTCAGCCAGCCGTCAAAGCGCGAAGCTGTCATGTTGTGTCAGCCGTTCCTTTTGTGCTCATTAATTGTTGAGAGAAGTGTGTCACATCCTGTCAGGCTGACTGCTGGTGTCCCTCTGGTCACCCCTCAGTGCCCGGTGCCCGCTGCTGCTATTGTGGCAGCGATGGCCGCGGAGGAGCGGAGAGACGGGCTCTGCAGGATGCGGGACAATTCTAGGAAGGAAGAGGAGGGAATCCAGGAGATGTGTGCAGAAGCCCGGTCAGCCGAGTGTCTCTAAGAGTTTTCCCCTGTGACCCCCCCCCCCCCCCCCCCCCCCCCCCCCCCCCCCGCCCCCCTCCCCC
>CAAKHC010001077.1:109395-129401 GCA_901007825.1 Macroramphosus scolopax
TACAGGCCCCCCGTTTCCATGAGCGCCGGAGCAAGGACGCTAGCAAACTGGACTACTACCGTTACCACCACCACCGTCGCTCCCACCGACCCCCCCCCCCCCCCCCCCCCCCCCCCCCCCCCCCCCCCCCCCCCCCCCCACCACCCCCCCCCCCACGCCCCCCCCACCCACCCCACACACACACACACCCACACACACACACACACACACACACACACACACACACACACACACACACACACACACACACACACACACACACACACACACACACACACACACACACACACACACCGCTGATCTTCCTGAGTCATAAAAAGCAGGCTTTCTAAATTGGCTGCAGGCAATATGTTATGCTCCAAAACTCTGCCATTGGAAATTATAATGCTTAGTGTCCCTTTGTGCATAAGCATTAGGTGTTTTATTAGCCTTAAACTGCTTCTCAATTAGATTAAAAAATGGGCGCAGAACAAAGTTACAGTAACGAGTTCATTTCGTGTATTTAACCGCTTTTTAGTGTTTAAAAACGGCCTCGTTAGAGCCGTTCGAGGATGTTTAATGCTGACACGGTTAAATAAATATTTTGGGGATGTTGTAATATTAAGGCTCTTTTAACGAAGCAGAACCTCTTCAAGAGGCCCACTCATCAATAAACAATCGCTGAGCTGTGTCAGTAGCTGCAGCAGAAGTGGCAGGCGTCACCCAGGGTTTTCATTTTCATTTTATTTTTTAAGCGACTGCCACTGCGTTAGGGAAGAACAGAGGAGCGAAGAGCGGACGGATGAACCGCGGGGATGTGACAGGATTGTGGGCAACAGAGCGGCGCAAACATTTTGTAAAACGGCAGTGTATTACGACGAGGAAGAGCAGCGAGGCAGAGGGACGCCGGCGAGGAGGACCAGAGAAGCCAAATACGCTTGTTATCAAGTCAAGTCGGGAAAGGATTCAGCAGAGCATGCTGGGATGAGCTAATACAGCTGAGTGGCGAAGCTCTCTGATTGGTGGAGGCCTGTAGGTGGAGGAGGAACCTCCTTCCTGGAAAATCATCAACATCTAAAGACACTGATCTGTCCACCTGTAATCATCAGGCCTCCAGTTTGTTGTCTGATAGTCATTTTTCAATTACAGGCAAGAGGGAAAAGGTAGGAGAGTAAACGCTGGAAGTTGGTAGCATCTTTGAGAACATTCTCCCACAGCTCAAGCGGACGGCTAGAATGAGGAATAAAGAGCATAAATAAAGGCGAGGGGGATAAATATGTGAAAGGTGGGGAATATACAGCAGTGATGAACTATTCTTATGGGTCTTTATCGGATTAAATGTTTAATCTCAGATGTGGGAAAGATTCTTGAGCCTTGAGTTTATTTCACGGGCTATTTTTAGGGTTTTTTCTGCAGCGAGCCAGCTGGCGATGGACGCTGAAGAGGAAGCAGGTGTTTCAGATTTGAGTGGCAGGTGGTGATCTGTGCAGCCAGAGCGAGCCGCCGAATAAATCCATAATTTCTTATTACGGCATGCTTGAAACGGAAGAGCCACATGTGAATTGGATGTTTTATTCCGCGGCACTTAGGAAAGAGGACTCATATTCAATAACACAAATAGGAGTCAAATATTCGACAAAAGCACTGCTACATTTTTTCCTGTTAGAGGATTAGTTTGGTAGTTTGGTCGAAGCAGAAGGTCGTTATTCTTATGTTTGTCCAATAAGTCCGGGCGCTTTTAGCGGCGGCGGTTAGCTTAGCTTTTGAATGCAAATCGGAAGCATTGGCAAAGAAGCCCGGAGCCGCTGAAGCTCATCAATAACTATTATGTTGTTAAGTCTGTACAAACACCGAGGTGTAATTTGTACCAATCTTCTCATCTCGCTCTCCTCTGGCTGGTGTCTCCTTAAAACGAAGCAATAATTACCTGCAACCTCTTCAACCCCTTTGAACATATTCATCTCCCCGGATACTTTATTTATCAGATCTTTCCGTATCACTTTTAATATCTTTTCCTGGCAAAAACACCAAGTTAATTGTGATTTATATTTATATCTCCCATCTCCATTCCCACATCAGGTGTTGGTAATAACCACGATAACACTGGTGAGGAATCCAAATCCAGATTTTCCATTTGCACCCATCAATAAAACCGGACAACCATAACACATAATCCCAGGTTGGGAAATCAATCCCACCCTTGTCCTGAAGCCATGATGTCTAAACACCAGCTCTGAAAGTATTTACTAAAACACTGGTGGTTCCCGGCTGCGTGTTCCGACTTGCAATCTAGCGTTGGGATTCACAGCTCGGAGCCCAGGAATGCAGGGCTTTTCTACCTGCTCGGGGTGGTGCCGTCGGTCTCACTGTCATTACGCCAAAGTCGATGCAAACACACGTATACATGCACGCACAGGCACATATATTCACATAAACACTGCGAGGTGTCGCATTGCACTGCGAGCTGCACAAGTCGGTCGCTGGAAATCTTTCCGGCATGATACGACGGATTGATGGAAATCAGCATTCAGAAAGCTTTGGAAAGTGTTTGAGCTGATATAAATAATGGATGACTACGGATGTTGTGTCAACATTCACGCATTGTACTTCCACACGAGTGTGTGTAATTGAAATGTTTGCACAAACACCCCTCCACCCGCCGAAACGCCGGCGTGCACACGCACACACACACAAGTCGATGCATTAGGATGATGATCACACCTGCACTCTGTATCGTAGAAGCTCCGATGATCAATGAGACTAGGAGATGAAAAGAAGAGGAGCCTTGTAGCAGTGCAGAATGTGATCCCAATCAATTTGGGGAGAGATATACGGAGCTCTGGTGAATGCTCGCTGATCTTTCTTAGAAGCTCAGAAAAAACTGAAATAAAAAATCATTTTTTGCACCCCAGTCAGAATCCCGGACACTGACCAGGACATGTTTATGTAAATCTTCTCATATGTTCCTCATATGTGCTTCAATGTGTGATGTTGCCCTGACATAATCCTTCTGACAGACTTTGAATGATGCGTTAAACATTCAGCTGACAGGCCGCCGCCGTGTCGACTTCCCGGGCAGGTTAATCCACCTCACAGGTCACCGTCGCCCGATACCTCACAGGGCGATCTGTGTCGTCGCTCTTCTCCGTGCATCATCATCACGAGCTGAGAGAACCAGCAAATTGGATGACCTCAAATTTATTCACAGTCCGGAGGAAGGCAGATCATCATTTTTTGGATCATGCGAATGAAAATGCAGTTTCAGCAGTTGGATTTTAAATCGCATATAATTACTAAATAAATGTTCTTTATCATTAATTATAGAAATAGTATCGCTATAACTGCCGTTCATATTCATTCTCATTAATTATCCAACATGAAGAACATTAACATCAACTGCATTACACATCGCAGTATTTATAGTTAAAGTAATAAGCAATGTCAGCAGCTAAATGTTCTTTTATGTATATAAGTAAAACACACTAATACAACTATGAAGTACTATAAAACAAGCAAACACAAAGGAAAGGTGGCGTCCTCGACCTCCGCTTGCATGATATTTATTCTGTTTAATAATAATTTAGGTTAGAATATCAATTAATGTATTTGCATTTTGGGGAAAAACTTATTTGTGAGTATTTTTTAACTGTGTTTTCAGTGTGTTTGCAGTATTCACCTCTACGCGCCCCCTCTTCGTAACTTCATTACGCAACGTGTTTAAAGCCGCCCTGTGTTTAATAAATGAACACTTTTGTTTGGTATGGATGGCAGTGAAGTGGCTTTGTGAGCGATGAACTCTTCACCTCGGCCTTTGGGCTTCTCACACAGAACTTCCTGTTGTTTTCTTAGTGACACGGATTGAAACTCTGAATGGGTTCGGAAAAGCCTCTTTCCCCTCTCAGCCTCCAGCTATGATTATAAAATAACAGCTGAGGGCAACATCAAGATGGTTTTAACAGGAGCACCAGTTGAACCTGTTCCCTTCACCAGTGAACCTCCGATATCTCTTAAAGGTGTATTACGTAGTATTTCCAAGAAAGATATTACAGCAAAAATTACATACTGTACCTTTAACTGAAGATGAATTAGACTATATATTGTGGTTGGTAACTTTCTACAGATCTATAATACAGAGAGACAAACATTATTAGCATTCATAGAATCCAGTGAATGTTGAGAGCTTCCTGTGCAAACACCATTTGATCGTCTCTTTTCTCTCTATTTGTGCAGGTATATTCCTCCGCAGTCGGAGCTCCTAAGTCCACCGTGCAAGTACATGTCTCCGGAGATTGAGTGACATCGTCTGCTTTTAAGAGGATTTGATTTTGTGAGGCCTGGGAGATGGACCGTGGCGCTAATCTATTCCGACGCGGCCACGCCGGTGGATCTGCAGATCATTCAGGCAAAGCAAACAGAGGAGGCGAGGCAGATCTTTTTGCTTACTCTGCCCTCATTGTGAAGAAGCTCCACGCCTTCAGGTGTTCCGAGGTGATAATTGCAGCAGAACATTTAAGAGCCGTGTCATCACATTTTCCCCCACCGGGTGTTGGGAATACCATAAATACTGTAATAGCATCATAAGTTCACGCCGAAATGACCTGCAGATAAAATCCTTCAAGACGTATATTTAAATTTTTTTTTACGTTAGTGGGCACTGACAAGATCTTTGATTTTACAAACCGGCATGAGGGCTGAAAATCATTCACATCATCTCGCCCAGGCTTCCTAACGCAGGCTGCAACAGGCTCTGGATCTTAACTTTCGCAGCGCAGATCAAACCGCAAAGCAACCTGACTTGGAATTCTGATAAGCCCCGGCTGAACACGAACCAGGAAGCTCTTCGCTCCTGCTGTGTGTCAGAAATACATTTGTATGGAACATCTACGAACAAGAAGAAAAAAAGATGGCCTCGGGTCTTCCGAAGTCCCTCCTCCAACAACACAATGTTTAGAGCGATTGTAGTACACGGTGAGTCACTCGGAGCCTTTTCATTTGCTTTTCCTCCCCAGTCAGACTCTTCTCGGGCTCGTGATTACTGTTGCAATGTGATGCAAGGAATCCCAGCTGACATGGCCAGACTTGCAAGCTTACATTCGTCTGTGATTTGCCGTACCGCCGCAGCTACAGGTGCCTCTGTGGCATGAACATAGGAGACGCAGAGTCTTGATTTGTTCATCCTCCCTCCCTCGACGGCTGACTGCTTAATGAACAGAAAGAATGGACGTTTCTGACTGATGTACGGCTTCATTAGTTCTCCCGGTGCTATTTTGTGGACAGAAAAAAAAGAGACAATCCCCGGGATCCTAATTGCTGTTATGATGTATTATCTTCCACATTAGCTTCCATGACAAGCATCACAACAATCCTGTAATTTTATGTTGAGGTCCTGGGTTTTTCCAGGTTCCTCCATCACATCTTTAGAAGTGCATGTCATACTGTGTGGCTCACGTTAACCTTTTCAGAGCAGGGTGGTGACTGAGTCCTCCGACTTGTCCTGACAGCTCGGCAGGTTGGGTACTACTCAATAGAAACACCTCGGCAGCGTCACGTCTGCTACCTGCACCTGCCACAGGCAAGTGCCTCTGCCTTACAAAGGCATAACTTAATGCCGAAGCAGGTCCCAGCCTGCCTCCCTGCCCCCCCCCCCCGCATCCTCTTATTCAGACCTGCCTTGTTGTTCTCTCCGCCTTATTGTCAGACTACAAGGAAGGCGGTAAAAAAAACAGCTTCTTGACCTCCTTCGGTGGCTCTTCTCGCCACGACTTTCATATAAGATAACAACTTATACAAGAAAAACTGATTAATTCCTCCTTCCAGTTGATTTTGTAGCTAAAAAAGGAAAAAAAGCTTTGATAATACTTTTAGCCGGCCCACAATGCGTCTCGTATATTAGCATATCCAATTTGCTTTCTGCGCCGGCCCTGTGTGAGCTCTGATCAGACAAGGATAGATGCGTTTTATTAAGGCCCTCTTTCAGAGATGCTACAGTGTGTCTGCTCAATATCACTGCCACTGTTGCACAGAAATGTCAAATTTCCATAGCCCATACCGCCATGAGATGAAAGCACTGGAGTACCAGTGATGAATCAGTGAGACAAAAGTCAAAACACGATTCCTCCCGTGCTCGTGATAACCCCCCGGTGCATGCCCAAACCGATATTATTTTGAATTCCTTTTTCCTTTATCTCGATGGTCCTCCACATCTGCTGCCAATTACATCATCAAAAAGCTTCGGTTTGTCTTCCCTCCCTTGCCTGAATGTCTGATCGTCCCTCGGCGGCGGCTGAGCAGAACCGCGAAGGCGTAGAAGGTGTATGTGGTAGCTCATGTCTGGATGGACAGAGGGGAGTTATTAATGTCAGAGAAAGGCAGCATCATTCTGCTCCGCGGGGCGGAATTAAATACCTGATCAGGAAGCGGTTCAAGAGCTTCATCTAAAGTACAGATGGTGGACGTAATAACAGGGACACTTTACAAGTTTTATTGACTCTCTCATGGTGTTTACTCAAATCTCCGTTCATTTCCATGAAAGCCAGAAATGATTTATTTATCATTAATTTGAGTCCGCTGGCAAAACACGCGAAAGCCTAAAGTGCTGTTTTAAAAACAAAGCTGCAACTTCTCAAATTATCATATTTTCTGGTTTCCATTCCTCTATAATAGTAACCTGCAGCGATTTGCGGCGGCTTCCAGGGCTGCAATTTGGAGACCTTAACTAAGGCTTTTAAAAATCATATCTTTCACCAGTTTCAAGTAATTAAAGTAGATTAAACGACAACCTACAATTAGAAAAAAAGGGAGCCCAATCTGCACAATCAGTAGAACATACATCGTCTGTGCTTAAACTCTCGCATCAGATAAGGAACAACCCAAACAGTTGGAGCGAATAACACAGTAATCGCAGGGTTTGTGGTTCTCTCTCTCTCTCTCAGCTCCTCCTGTCTCCTGCTTTCCTTTTTAACCACCTTGCAAAGGTGTGAGTGAGAGGAAACACTTGGTGAATGTAATCCATTCACAACAGTGTTGAAAACAAGTCTAAATAGACTTTTTCCATTAGCGTCAATTATGATTCGTCGAGCGTTATCATTGCACAATAGATACTTTGTCAGTGATTCATGAATTCTGGCATTGACATGGACGTATGAAAATCTGGTCAAATTATATAATTGCTTTTTATTCATCTTTTAGCTTCATAAAGCTGTTATAAAGTCAATAGAAGCCTTTTGGATCGGTCTTATATCAATTTGTGATGTCTCATAAAATCAGGCAGGAATAGCTTCTATATGAATTAGGAAGGCAACTTCAAGAAAGGATAAAATTTATAGTTTGTTTATGTTGCAAAGTGTTAAAGACCAGCCGGTGTCTGCTGTCAGACTGTTGCAGGCAACAGACTCCAGTCCAGTTGAGTCCCCGAGGCCGAATCAATGGACGTACTGAAAGATTCCTTTCTAGAACGGATTGAACGGGGACTTTCACCACTATTACTTTATTGTGTTTTTTCACTCCTCTGTCTCGTTTGAATGATGGACAGGAATATAGGTCGAAATGATGACCACATAAAAAAAATAGGTCTTTTCTTACTCTGCCGCATGAAACAAGCGAAGTCATTTGTAATTGATTTTTTTCCCTGCCGTGCCTGCGTTTACTCCTGCTCCTCCGTAACACCTCTGGGAGAGCGGAGAAAAAGAGGGCAGCTACACCTGCGACTGCCGAACAAGTGTATCACTGTCTGAGGGCGCTTTGTCCTGGCTTGTCGGGCCCTCTCACCTGGAATGTGCGGATGAGACAATCAGGTGCAGGAGGCGCGTGTCGGCTTGCTGCGGGGACGGATAACCTGCTCGGAGACGTGAAGCCAAGAGCAGCCGAAGACCGCGTAACCCTGGTTGACACCCCTCCAGAACCCCATGCGATGTGCCCAAACAGAGACGCTGTGCGGAGAACGGTGGCTTGTTTTCTAAACAGCTCATCTCAAGGATGGATATCTGTGGACTCGACGTGCAGGCTTGTTTGACTATCCCTGCATGACTCACTCAAAGGGTGGAGTGCAGTGAGATTTTGCTTCGCCTGAGGGGGAGAAAATTTCATTTCTATCAAGAAAAGGTCACAAGCAATGTTCCAGCTTCACAGGAAATGCATCAAAGCACATAATTGGATAATCTATCAGTTTTGGGGTCACCGTGATTGAAGTGACACTATTTGCTTGTGATATTTGGTCAGCTGCATTGGAAGTGAATGAAAAATAACAAACACCGGAGCTCCACGGCTGCACGGGCCATTGGTGCCGTTGTATTAATATTTTACGAGCATGTGGCTGAAAAACATCTTATATTATTATCCTATACAAGAGTTGCTGAGCATGTCTACAAGGCCGGGGTTTGATTATATTTATGTACGGATGTATAAGCCGCTCAAAATTCTATTATCTATCTTCCGTCCAACTAAAAAATAATAAAAAGTTATTTTCATTGGAGGGATCATGTTCCGAGTGATACAAATAACCAGAAGACGTCTAAACTGTTATGAGCTTTCCCTCATGTCACAGTCACACAACCCCCCCCCGAACTCCCCCACGGTTAAACAACTTCAGACTGGGGTCACAATGTGGTTATAAGCTCTCTTTTTTCAAAGCGCGAGACATCATAAGCCCTCACGACTTGTAAATGTAGATTGATGGTTTGATAACAACAGGTTTGCGATGTATTATCTCGGGGCACTTTGGTAAAGCTGAATGATTTCCCCCCTCTGAGGGGAATATTATTTACCACTGAAACCCAAGCAAGACGCTTTGAGGAGAAAACGACCCCTCTCGAGTGTTCGTTTTTCCAGAATGTGTGTGTTTTTGTTGTCTAGGTTTTCCTTGGTGGCAGTGAACAAAGTGTTCTACTGTGGAGTAGTTTCAGCAATCGCAGACACAGTGTCTGTACAGGGAGTTCCTGTCCCTGGCCCAAACCCACAGACCAACAGCAAAGAAGGACAAGGTCAACCGTTGCCTCAGATTTCTCTTGGCATCGACGCGGAGGAGCTTTACCTCACCTTCAAGTTGTAATCCCCCCTGGCTTCATGACTCTGGGTTTTTATTTCCAAGTGAGAGATAATTAATACATCAACATAGTTCCCATTAATGCATTAAATGGGCATTTAATTGAGGATTAGACTGTTGATTAATCCTCAATTAATCAACAGTTGATGCACTCAATCTGAGATGGAAACGCCTTTTTTGGGATAAATTCAGATGTAGCAAACGTTTAACTCTCATTATAAATTGTAATAGATAAATCGGTCGGCGCATTAATCCGGGCAGATAATTTGCATTTTTGAGATAATCTGCATCGGCCGGAGTCCACCCACAAGCGATCAATTAACAAAAAACATTCTGTACAGTCGTTGCATTATTAGATTTATGTCACTACACTCAGACACTAATATTTGCAGTTACTAAAACCTTTTTACTCCAAACCTCTCCTGGGAGTGGACGACGCCGTCGTCTCCCTGCTGCAACGAGATCCATCATATCTGGATGGAGCTGGTTGAACTGTGAGAGTATTTGATTTAACAGCATCCAGCTGCCGGTGCTGAGGAGGAAGCTGCAAGCTCCGAGTCCACCGTCTCCCTGACTACCGACTACCTGACAGGCAGAACACAGTTTGTCTGCCTAAACACGGTGTTCTGTCTTACATGGTGCTGAGTAGTACAGGAGGTCCACAGGGGACTGGGCCGTCTCCCTTCCTGTTCACTTTGTACACCTCAGACTTTCCATTTCAGCTCTGGGTCATGACACTTACAGAGGTTCTCTGATGATTCTGTACTGGTTGGGTGTATAAAGGAAGAACATAACATAACAGTTTTGTAGAGCCGACTTGTAAACATCACCTGCAACAAGACCAGAGATGGTGATCGACATCGGGAGGAAGATGATGCTTAACACCTGTTGTGCATTCTGGGGGAGGATGTCGAAGTACGTAGGTATTAACATCGACAGCAGACTGAACTGGAGGACCAACACTGAGGCTACGAATATGAAGGGGATGAATCGACTCTATTTCCTGAGGAAGCTGACGTCCTTCAACGTTTGCAGTCTGTCTGTGTGCACTGTACGGTACTTTGCTGTACTTAGACTTGTTCTGCTGGGTGAACAACATTGGAGATCTAAACAGGTCCTCAGCAGTAATCCTGCTATTTCTCTTTTGCTCTTCACAACACTTTCTCTCAGTTTTTTTCCTCACATTCATGAAACTTGCAGATATTCTGGGAAGTCACTTCAGGTTTTTGTTTGAACACACAGTAAAAGCTGTTGCACATGTTCCCGTCCTTATGCTAAGCTAAGCTAACCAGCTGCTGGCTGCGTCTTCGTATTTACCACGCAGAGAAGAGCGTGGTATCTTCTCATCTAATTCTTGGCAAGGGAAGCAAACAAATATAGTTTCCAAAATAAAATGTTGCGCTAATCCTTTAACTTTTTTAAAGCAGCGCGATCCGTGGAGCAGCTTGCATCATGCCAAGGCTTGTACAAACTGAGGCTGCATGTACTCCTTCTCCAGTCCCTTGCCATCGCCCTTCTCTTATAGCAAACCCCAAACACATTTCCCAGCTGATCATACACTCAAGATATGGCTCCTCTCGATGGCACCGGAGGAAAAGCAAAGAAACACAAGATGTCCTACTTAGAAGATCCAACGGGACAAATGTAGCATCTTTCAGGTAAAGTGGTGTCTATGAAATGTTTTAAAGTCTATATTAGTTTAACCCTTTGTTCCGGTAACCAAAGATTACTATTATCAGAGGCTGGAATACCAGACTGTGCTGCACATGATAAGGGAAGCTCAGCAGTTGCAGGGGATAAAAGCAGAGACACTCACCAATGAAAACACCACAAGTCTTATCAGATTGTGATAGACTTTGTAGATCCTCCCTAATCTGTGTGTACTTGCTTTGAAAAAGCTTTCACTGTCACATTAATTCTCTGCCATATGTGGTTCATCACCTGGGTCTGTGTGGGAATCCATGCGGCCGATTTTTGTCGAAAAGCTTTTATTCATTAAAGGGAATTGCAGAGATTTACATTTGGCTAAATTAGTTCTGTGCTCCGTTTGCTGCTCAAAGCAGACGGGCAATTATTCCTCCGCAAGTGAAAACAGCTATTAAATCTGGATAACAGTCAAAGTACTTGCGGCAAGTAAAAAAAAAAGAAAAAAGAGTGACTGCGTGAAATAAATATTCTCATTGTGCTTTGTTTTCTTACATTTGCTTCGGGGAAATGTAAAAAACAAAAGAGAAACTGCGGCAGCACAGAATTTCACAACATATCATTTTGCAATATATTCAGATGATGCACACAACTGTAAAAAAAAAAAAAAAAGGCATCACAGGATTACAAATGTACGATTACTTTTGCGTACTCTTGCTCTGACATAGAGTTTAGACATCCTCCCTGACAACATCTCCAGGCCTGCAGGGGGATGTCTGGCCTTTTGCAAGCGCCAATCTCCAGCGTCACTTTGGTTCCAGATTACAGAGCCCGTGCACCGCTATCTGTGCGGCTGCACCTTCACAAGGCTTCGGCGGAGCGATGCGGAGTCTGACCTTTGACCTTTAACGCTGACATCATCAGCGTGTTTGAAGCCAGAGAAACAAGATTGCGCAACATGATCTATGACAAGAACCAATGTTTTGACATTTAGAACTGACAGCCTCAATATACATATAGAGGTATTTCTTCTCCAAACAGTCTGAAGGCAGCAGTTAATTTGTATTCTAAGAGCTGGGAGAACAATGTTGCAGGTGGAGAGGAGGGAAAAACCTCATTATCTCACTCTCACTTGGAGAGCTCGTGCAATGTGTCACTAGTGTTTTTGGAAGGCGTTGATAGACTTGGCTTGTATTTGAATCTTCTATTAAACATTACAGCTGCTGACATGTAATTGGCGATGCAAAGTAGCAAGTCTTCCTCTATTAGTTTCCAGATTCTGGCAAAACATATGGTTTAATGGCTACATCCGACTGTGACTGCTTTTAAAGTTATTGTATGAAGGAGTCGAGGACGCATGCGGGTATTTTCGTATTTTTCTTGAAAATCAAAGCCCCATGAATTCCATGAAAAGACAAAAAGCAACAATGAAGAGATTTTGTCATTTGGTACATTTAACATTGGAATATCTTTCTGTTACTAGAAAGCAACTGTAAAACTGTTTTACTGATTATCTTCAGACCGGTTAGATATTCCTCAAAAGCTCTCTTTGATTCATTTGCAGAATTACTGTTAAGTATTAAATTTTCGAATTTTTACCATCGATCTCAGTATTCATGTGGAGAACTCAAATGATGCACAGAAACCTTCCAATTCAAAACTTTGGACAATCTCGGCACACGAAACCTAATGGACCTGGTTATCTCCAAAGGCCTTAACATTTTAAAATGTCATTGTCCTTGGCGCTGCTTTATCAGATCACTCCTGTTTCATTTGATATCGCCGTCTCAGCGGACGCTTGTTGGTGTGAAATGTTCAGCAAACACTATCATAGTGTAGCTTTTCCTGCCAAACTTGCAGGACGTAGATGGCGGAAAACGTAACTCCAAATTTACTACAACCTCAAATAGAATGACAGAGCTGCAAAATAAATGCATTCGTTCCTGTAGCATCCAGTTCAGGGACGATTCCGAACACACATTTGTTGTTTATCCTTCCAGGAGTATCAATGCCTCCGAATGTCATTCAGAGTTGTGTAATGACCTTGGTTGGCTGTTTTTTTTCACAAACATAATGTGAACGAACTCAAACCATAATTCAGTTGACACAGCACGCAGCTCGAACTAATCTGGTAAAAATTGCTGCCACTAACCTCAATACTCTCCAAGAAATTGTTATTATTTTTTTTTAATCTCAAAATCCTCCTTCATCACTACCACTCAATTCTTTAAGGTTTTCAGTTGCCTGGCAACAGAAGTTTTGTAGCTAGTTGGGTTCAGTGCTCTCGCTTCTTTTCTTTTTTTTCAAAAGCAGGAAGAACCTGCAGTAATTATGACACTTTTAAACAGCTAATCAGGGATCCATCAGTTCTGAATAATTACATGCCTATATGAAACAATCTGTTTTTAAACATCTCAGAAACTTTCTTGTCAGAATATTAATATCTTGACATCTTAAAGTGGAGGATTCAGGCCCATCACAGCACTAAGACCCCTCTTATCAAGGTTTTGAATGACTTTAATCTCAGCATAGATTCTGGAATAAATCTCCTCCTGTTATTGGACGTTACAATGGTTCATCACAATATATTACTAGACAGGTTGGAACAGGTTTGTTTCTTCCCGAGAGATAAAGCTACAATCCTTATCAAACCACGACTTTTTGGTTTTACTTTCGTTTTTAATTAGCGTTGTTTGGAGGTGCTGGTTGGGGGGATTATTTAGCCCCGGACTGAGCCAGACTAGCTGCTTCCCTCGTGTTGCCAGTTTTTATGCTGAGCTAAGCTAACTTGTGCCTGCAGCTTCATATTCGTTGCCAGATATGAGAGTGGCACTGATCTCCTCATTTAACTCTTGGCAAGAAAGCCAGTGAGCGCATTTCCCAAAATGTCTTAACATTACTTAATCTCACAGCGTTTAAAAACTTCACCACAAACTCCAAAAAAAAGCAAAAGTGACATAAAACACACTGACGCCTGCAGGCATTGGTCCGCTATCAAACCAATAAACCGCAGCTAATACAAAAATAAATGTATTACCGTGTATTAACATAGCAAAGTAACAACTAATACTACACACACACACACACACACACAATCTGCTTTGCTTTCATGTGTCAACCCAATGAGAAAAAAGCAGGCCTGCACTTCATGATAACAATACATTAATAGGACAGTACATTATTTCCTATAGCCATTGCTTCTTTTAACAAATCATGCCTGTGCAAGCCGTCCCCCCCTTGGGAGCTTGTCTACACCACATCCCAGTGAGTAAGAGCTTCTCCAGACGCTGATGTACTGCGGGCCCTGCCCTCCTCTCCGCACCTACCCCACTGTGTCATCACGGTCAGGGCTACTCGCTGAGCCATGATTACCTCAGGCTGACACACAACAAGGGAGATGCCTTCAAGTAAACACTGTCCAGATTCTGGCCAAGCTCACTTCAAAGCTGGGGCATGCTGATAACAAAACAGACCCTGGAGAGCACCCCCTTTCCCCTCCCGCGGGGAGGGTGGCAAGGGCGTGCGGGGGGTTGATAGCGACGGTGTTGTGTGAGCGAGACGAGGTGCGAAGTGGCTTTTGACAACACAGCACCTGCTGCGTCTTCACTACCAGGCAGCACCTCACCATTTGTCTCGACTGACCGGTTTGCTCCGACCAGGGGATTAGAACTGAACGGGGGGTTCAACCAGGAGGCGTGTATGTGGGGAAGGGTGGTGCTGAGAGAGGTCCTCGGGGAGAGGATGAGTGTGGGGGGATGTTGTTGTGTGATCGGACACACCTTCTGTCATCCCGGTGGAACATTCCAGCTGTCTGTGGCAACTAAAACCTCTGTTGTGGCTCGATGACGTGTCTGCCCTTACAGGCCCTCGATTCATATGCATTCCTGCGCTCAGTGGCATTTCTCATATTGACGCTATTATCAGTGATCTCAAGCCAGGAGTTTTCAGTGTCGTTGCCTCAATCACACTAAATTAGTGTTAATCTGAGCGTCATTAGCATTATCTTCTAATACAATCCAAATGCTGCTTGTTTCCTTTAAAGTCGGGCCTTATCCCACATCACTCAGTGTCTCCTCTGTCTCTTATCAGCTGTGGTTTTCTCTGCGGCTCATGACACAGCTGGATCAGGTCTCCTGTGATCAGTCCGCTGGAATGAAAGCACCGGTGCAGACCAGGCAATCTCCGAAAACACTCAAAGGCTGTGGTGAAGGCAGAGGAATGTGCCAGTGACAAAAGATATTTACAGCAAGGAAGACTGTGACTACTAGCTTGGAAAGGCAAACAATCTGTATCTCAGGGGGAGATTGTAAAATTGACGCTGTGTTTATAAGAGTTGTAATTGCAAAAAAAATATCAATCGATGCAACTGTTCAGCTTTCTCGTGCGCGCCGGAATATTTCCGACTCCTCTCGAAAAACTGAAAAACAGTGTGAATCCTGCTAGTTCTGCTCAACACAAATATAAACCGGTAGTCCCAGAAGAGCTTTCACTTCACTGTCAATCTGTTCGGTTCCAGTCATCACAGAGATTCATGCTCAAGCCGAGAAAAAAAAAAAAAAATGAAATTGTTTTCAGAATGACTGATGACGTCCAGCCATTTCGGTTTGGTATGCGGATCGTATTTCATGGTGCATATATATATAATGGAAATGTGCCAGGATCCATTATTTTGTAAGAAATATAATGTCACACTTCCACTTCGACTTTGCAGAACTTCCAGAGGAAGGCCTGCACTTATTTAGTTCAGTAAAACATCTCAAGCAGTAAAACGTTCTCGCTGCGTCCATAAACGTTGTTGTCCAAATCTAAATGCGATATATTGACGTCAAAGCCCAAACTTGTCTTATATTGAAGTGGATGTGATAACATTAGATTTGAAATATCGGTGCGTCACACACAAGCCAAAGGGGAACCTAGTGCGTCGCTGTGAGGCGCAAGTGGAGTGAGAACCCGACGAGCTGAGAGTATCGATACTTAACGTGGAGGGATGAGAATGTTCTGGGTCACTCGAGGAAGCCGCTGAGCGTAATGTCAAAGGCAAAGCACAGAGAATACAAACAAATGAAAAGGTTCATTCTTTGTCAAATCCATATTGTTGGTATACATGTTGATATTCTTATTATCTTGAGACAGTCCACATCATCAAGACTCTCTAACATCTCCAGTGTTGTTATGCAGCCAGTAGTGAAACAACTATAGCTGTTTAGTTTAGTTGAAACAGTACAAATCGGTGGTGAAACAAGTGGGTAAAAAGGATTCAGGCTTCTGAATCCTTTCATTTCCCCTTTCAAAATTCACTTGAAGACTCTCCTCATCGGAACTACTTACTGAAATGCTGCTTCTCCGTCTCCCGATCCCTCTCAAGTACTCTCTCGCTGTCTCTCTGTCGGAGGAAAAAAAAGCAATTTCCGAGACATTTATGTTTCATGCACCTGCAAACCTTGTGGCACTGTTGTCAGGTGTGAGATGGAGTGAAGTGCGCTGCTTGTATTTGTATGGTGCTTCTCTTTGATCAATTGCAACTTGGAGGGAAATGTGTACGTCACTGTCGAACAAAAGCATCTGCCAATAGAAGGAAATGTAGAAGAAATCAGTGAACAAAGGACGGAAAAAGAGAAGAAAAAACGTATTTCTGAGGGACAGTTTGACCTCTTCATACCATAAATAATCCAATCTGAGGTACACAAGCTAACAGATTGACCGCTACTTCTTCACAAAGACAGTAGAGCCAAATCTGTTTATTCTTCCGCAAGTACATTGAGCAATGAGACAACCCACACACATCTGTATATTGCAACACACTTGTCCTTTATTACTTAATCAGCTAAATATTATTTTGTCAAATGCTCTTCAAAGGTATTGATTCACTTCCTGAGGGATTTCCAAGCTTTCGTTTGTGATGTTGCGTCATGAACCTTTGTTTTGTTTTAGCATTTCTATGATTTTGTTTCCAATGTCAATGTCCCAAAATAATATCGACCATTTCAAAGCAAGCAGAAGTCTCCACAAAACATATTTTGTATTTGCTTATTTCCTGGTTGGGACATTTTCAACACACATCGGTGAAGATCTTTTTGTAATCCACTGAGATAGTCGTCGAGCGAAGGCATCCTACTTATCCCCATAGAAGCTTCTTTGGAGATTGGCGTCCTGTTCAGGCTTGTCAGCAGAGTACAATACCCAGAGTCTGAATAATGTGGCCGGGAGCTAGTTTATTCAAGCCTCTTTTGTTTTCGCTCAAACTCACCTTTTCCCTTCACTGATCATCAGATAACCACTAGACAGGAGGTAAAAAAAAAAAAAATTCCAAACTACCTCGGAGATGCTGAAGCTGCAGCCAGTGTTTGTCTCAGTGGACATTTCAGTGTTTGTCCATGCTGTGTTCTGTATTGGGGCTGACACATCCATTTAAAACAAAAAAAAATCCTCTTAAAAGAAACATATCCCAGATTTAAATGTGCTGTGGATGGCGCCTGATACCACTCAGAGGTCCGGTGTCATTCCAAATGACAGGGCGGGCCTTTGTCAACCCACCAGAGTATTCAATTTCACTATTTACCCATAAGTTAAGAGAGGTCATGCAGTGATGTGTTCCCGAACAGCTAGGCAAAATAAAGAAAAAAAAGTCTGCAGAATACCTCTTGCTTTGTCATTCCTAGCATGACACAGCAAGCTTCTGTACTTCTTGCTCCATTTTTTAACGAGGATAATGGATAAGCGCCGTACGCAGCGCCTCCGGAGTCGTGATAGAGCATCTATTGCTGTTTTATTGAGGCTTCGCATGCTGTTGCTGCATGTGAGCGAGTGTAGAGCCAGTTGGAAACGGCTGGTGGCCAAGCAGTTTTTTTCCAGTACTGATTCATCATAATTAGGTCACTGGCACGGTCTGCTGGCCTCTCAGGGATCAGCTAACACTTATACACTACAGTGCACCGACGCTGTTCAAAGATAATTGGTGATCAAAATAAAACCCTGAGCACGTGCAGTAATCTTCCTTATAATTACCAGCAACTTTCTTTTATACCAATCGCGCGTCCTTTGAATCCTTCCCCAAAGTGTCTGCCTCTTTATCTGTCTCCACCTCTGATTAGTAAAGATGGAAGGAGTGAATTCAATTAAGGTTAATAGCTATTACCTGGCTTCACCCCGGCAGCCGACATCAGGAAAAGTGCCCTGTAATATTTCCTAATGAACCTGCATTCTAATGAAAAGTACATTGAGATGCATTGTGCTTCCCACAACAGGTAAACACACCACAGCTATTAATTTGAATAAATGAATTGGTATGCAGCCGAACAATTACAAAGTAAATCCTATTTCCATGATTACTGTTTGTCTTTTAAAGTCCTGTGCCCTTTGTTTTGTGACTTGTCTTCTGCACTGGGATGGAAATTAATGGAGTTGCTAAGGCCTGTTAGTTTGTGGCAAAGAGAAAAAAATATTGTAAATTAGTAGAATCACGCCTGGAACAGGGGATCCATTGTGAAGATGTGACGCTTCTGCAAAGTGTTTATGCCTGAGGCTGGGATAGAGTTCATTCAAAGATGCTGGAGGAGAATCAAACCCGTGTACTGTAATTCTCATTATTGTCTTCCAAATTTGTCTTTTACCTCCTGACATAATAGATCTTTTGGCACCGGTTGCTTTCTTTAATTGGCTAAAAGAAAAAGGAGCTAGTGGTGCCTGAAAATCTTTTTTTTTCAGAACCAACTATAATGTCAACATACCATCCTGTCTGAAGTGAAACAGAAGATGTGAAGCTCCAGTGGGATCAATTTACTCGTAACTTGTGATGGCTGTCAAAGCATCACATGAGAGCGCATACCAACCTTTATATTGTTTTACTAATTGAGGGAAATATGAATGTTTCATGTTGTTGGCTGCCTAAAATAAAGGTATATAAATAAAGATAACAGTTTGCGAATGTACAGTGAAATACCTCACATAACAGTGATATACGGGTTAGTTGTTGTTGTCAAATACCTCACTTAATTAAAGATATTTTGATAAAAGATGAAAGATATTTTGACCTTCATTCAGAATGTAGGACCAATGTCAGTTTAAAATCAAAGTCCATGTGGTCGGGAGGATAACGTGATGAACAAATTCAAAGTAGAGCATCAACATTTCTCTTAAAACAGTGCAACTCTAATTACTGAAGATAATTATGTGATATGGTTGATGATAAATCAAAAGAACAGCTACTAAAAGGCCCTTGTGTGTCTTTCTTGTGGAGATTGTTTTGGTGAATGTTGTTTTCAACACCAAGAATTTACCTTAAAATTACTAATCTCAATTGACCTTAAAACTACTAATCTCATCTGGTTCAATTTTGTCTAAACAAATCTTTGAGTTTACAGGCGGACTAGTCTTAATCTTTGCTAAACATTTTAGGCTAAATGCTAACATCAGCATGATAACATGCTAACAATGACAATGCTAACACCAGCATTTTAGCATTGTCATCGTTAGCATGACAACATGCTAACAATGACAATGCTAGCATGCTGATGATCACGGGTATTTTTCAACATGTTAAATATCTTATAGCCTGTTAACATAATCACTGAAACAGCTCTAACTTACAAGTTGTAGATGCTAATGGAGCTACCATTTGTTTTGAGGTATTTTGTCCTCAAGCAAAGAATTGGACAACTGTCATTTTGACCCGGTGCTAGGGTAAGGTGACGTGCACCTATCACATATCGAGCAAACCCTGCCTGAGCGCTTCAGAAAAGACAGACTTTCTCTTCAACTTGACAGCTATCCTTTAGCATAGCGTATGCTATCGACATGTTTGAAGACAGACTCCAGCGTCATAGTCTATGACGCTTCCATGACTCACAGGTCAGCATAGGACTTTACATCTCATTGATTGACTGACAAGCATCCAGACAAATCAGTGTTAAACTTGGACATATGGTGCATTCTTTCATTTATTGTTACCCAAAGGTGGCATTAGAGGAAATTCTCTGGGATCACCTGAGTCAGGAGATTTCGGCATTGTGGGACCATAATGCACTGAATTTCATGTCAATTCCTTCAGTTATTGTAAAGATATTTCAGTTGTGAAGCAACTGACCATTGGTGCAGTATTTTTGCTCATTAAGTAGCCAGCTATCATTTTATAAATTCTGACGCATCCACCGCCTGAAGAGGTCGAGGCAATTGCTTCGCCCTGAGGATGTTTGATTCAATAGGATTCAATTGAAAGCACAGCTTCATATCACCTTGGGTTTACAAATTATATGGCCCAAGGGAAATATAATATGTGGACCAAGAAAGAAGTTGGACCAAGAATTGAGCCCTGAGGATCTCCGCATATGGTGTTCACTCAGGAGAA
>CAAKHC010001077.1:129421-153736 GCA_901007825.1 Macroramphosus scolopax
GCTCAGGAGAAAGATGAGTTTCAATCAGTGAAATAAAAAATTCGGTTTGAGTGGAGGGAGATGAATCAGTCAAGCACCAGACAGGTAATACCACGGTGCTTACGGCGCTCAACTTCAAATTGATCAACGGTGTCAAAGGCGGCTCTGAAGTTTAAAAGTATTATAAATTAGCCACTGCTGCGTCTGCCTTTAAAAGAATGTCATCATCATTATTCAGATTTAAAAGCACGTTCTCCCCACTTAGTGTGACAGCAGCTTTTCGCACCACTATGTGCAAATGCCATCATTCAGACGACCCTGTCAAGAGCATTATTTGATCAGTCTGTTTGCCAACCAGCATCAGCTCGTCCTTAAATGCGGCGGTAACAACTCACCTGTGATGTGCAGGAGGAAAAGGACTCCACTCTGAAGAACTGCAGAAAAAATACAGCTAAATGCACCGGCAGCAAACAGTGTGGTAATACCATTTAAATTTTATATGTAGGCCTATTATGACAGTAATTATTGAAAACACCCTTAAAGTGCAAGGTGTTATGTCGGATTTAACTGGGAGAGATAACTATTCAAGAAAAGATGTGACCGCGAAACAAAAGCTAATGACTGTTGTGATATTAAACTCAAAGCAGGAAACAGTTCAAATCACAACGATAATTAGTAGTTAGAATTAGTAGAACGATAACTCCCTGAAAAGGAGAACTTTCTATCCATCTGTACTTACAAAGGGCAGCGTTGTTTACCGAAGATTAATTTTACTGCTGCAGTCATGGGGTTTAGTGAGTTGAACATTAAGGAGGAAATACAATCAAGTAAATATGATCACAGGATCGTTTGACAGCTGACCTCGGCTCAACAAGGAGGCAGCAAGAAAAAAGACCACAGAGCTATTGATTAAGACAACACAGCCTCGTCTGTCTCCGCTGGACTTTTTACTTCAGTGCTCATAATGACACACCGAGCAAAAATCCTTGCTGACCTAAATAGAGGGTCAGCCACCAGCCCGACATACATGACTGCAGCCTGTCAAGCAGGCAGACAGCTCCTTATCTTATCTGCCTATCCTGCCTGGTGCATTTTCTTCAAAGCCTTTTTACAACTGCCTTTGCCCCTTTTTACATTAACGTTATGGCTTTAATGAGATTATCACATAGAACTTTAACACACAGAGGAACATTTCAAAAGACTTCAATTTCCCTGATGATTAAATCATGTTCACTCTGGCTGCATGGATCCAATTTATCAACAAATAGCGTGCTGATGCAAAGAACGCAACACCATTAGAGGCAGACAGTATTATCTGGAGAATATGGAAAGCAGCGTCGTTTCTAAATAGCTACCCAGTGACATGAGGAGACAACAGAAATGAAAGAGCATCGTCTTTAACGAGATGCAGTAGCTCAATAAACAGGCAAACATTCCTCCAGGCGGTCTGAGTTAAGCTGAATACACAATCATCTCCTTTCTGATGTGCAGGGTTAGAGAGGAGGGCTGGGGATCCCTTCCCGGCTCGGACAATCAGACCTCAGAGCACACCCTTAACTTTATTTGTTCCACTTGATGGTCATAAAGGAATCATACTCCCTGATTCACCATAAAGTCAGCAGGTTTCTGACAGCTGTGCCCCACTTCACATCGAGCCCGCTGCTCTCTGAGGCTGCTCTGGGTTTTTATGTCACCCATGGCACTTATAAGTGAAGAGTGAGGACATTTATTCTAGATGTGATAGAATATAGAGCCGAAAATAAAAGATTATGCATTCAACCTTTAAGATTTGTCAAAAATATAAAGAATAGGCAGCTGGTTTAAATTATAAGACATGTAAAGTAAAGGAAACAGTAGCAGAATCCTGTTTTATTTGACAAGAGCTGAATTAAAATCTCTAATATAAACAAGGTTTTGGTCAAAGACCTTCTTCGGGTATATAGGACCCAAACATTGTATATATTACTGGTGTCTCTTCTTCCCCAAAATAAGAATCCACTCCACCGACGCACCTGTCAGAAAAGGAATATTCAGGTGTCCAATAGACTTTTTACCAAATTTGACCAGAGCTTCAAAAGTCAAGTGAGAGTTAATTTATTGCTGAAAATGATCGTATCTTTTTACAAGGCTGACTCCGTTCAAAGATGATTTAATGCTTTTAGTTCTCATAATGAAAATAGAATTCCATGTCTTTGAGTTTTTCAGTTATTTGAAAAGGTCATTTGGGGCTGAAGATAATTATTACGGATATTTTTCACCATTTCTCAACATTTTAGCGAGAAAAAAAAAAAATCAATGAATCGAGAAAATAATTAGCTAATTAATCAATAAAGAAATTAATTGACACTTGAAGCTTTCATTTAAGCTAAATATGATAAACGAGTCAATTCAGGCCTGACGTCCTTTCAATTTGTTAAGGTTGTGTGGAAGAGAACTGATTCGGTTTAAGCTCATGATCTTTCACTGCCACATGAATTGAATGAACAGCCAAAGTGAAGGAGGCTTATCGCAGGAAGTGATAAATGGCTTAACTCAGTCCTCAAGTATGTTCGCTGAATTTTAAACTTCACTTATTACAATATTTCAGGCACACATCTAATCGCAAGAACCGCCACCGGATTTAAACCTGCGTTGTTTTTGGATTCACACTAAAAAAACATGAAGTGTGACTATTAACACCCAACAAATATTTGATCTTAGGCTTCAAAAAGAAACAAGTTCTTACTCCTTCTCCTCCCCTTCTCCTCCCACTATCATCACAACAGCTAAATCAAATATTCATGTTGGAGGGCGAAGCATTTAACACAAAGTTGTTATCTAAGAAATCAGTCATGCAGTTAATTGTTGTTGTAAAATGGAAATCTTGTGAGATTGCGGAGCTAATTGGCAGTCATAATTTTCCTCTCTGACACCAGTGTGATAAAGTTTTGCCTATGGAATGAAAGGTATTAGATCCTCAGAAGAATAATAAGGAAAAACCACCTCAGTATCTCGGCAGTAGTGGAGCTCAGAGTGCCCTCTTGGTGGTACTTTCCTTTTATGAGGCAAATGATCTGACTAGTAGGACCTGCTGCTTAAAATGTTTCCACATCAGGTCACAGTTGAAGTTTCTCCACAGTGTAAGTGGACGGGCGGCTGCGGTTTGAGTCAGCGCTGCTCCGGGTTGCACCTGCTTCTCTGCGAGGTGGAGGAGCCTGGAGCCAGGTGGCCCCGGCCGGAGAGTGGCGGCGAGCACCTGGAATAGCTCGACGATGACTCACAGCCTCTCACTCCGAGCAAAACAAGTGTCCGTTTGTCAGATCGTATCTTCCAGGTCAGCAGCTTTTTGGGCATCGGGGCACACCGGAGGAAACTCTGGGTTTGTTAGAAAGAGTTCAACTCTGGCTGGATCCCTTAAGGAGTTGCACTTTTTTTTTTGTGTTCTATCTGCTGCAAGTTGATAGCATATGCTAAGAGACAACAAAATATAGCCTGAGGAAGTCTGTTTAATCCTTGATGGCAAGCATCCCAGAATTCAATGGGGTTGTCAAAGTTTTTTTCTATGAAAAAAAAAATGAAATCTAGATATCTGTGTGCTCTGTGCCCCTGCAGTGATTGAGCGGGAACATTAGACGAAGTTAGATGCAACTTGTTTGATTCGTTTGAAAAGTCGTTCTATAAGAACAACGCCCCCGCATTTAAACCTTACACACACTTGGGTAAAGAAAGAGTCGTGGGCCCTCAAAGGGTATAACGAGTGAGTGCAGATCAATATAGCTGGGATGTGTTAGATTTCAAGATTGTTTGATGTCTGGACAGGTTCACAGGGAACAGGTTCAGGCCTGATTCAGAGCTGAGTCACCTCTCTCCTCATTTTTACATCTCCATAACATCAGCCGGATTAAACAGCATTTACTTCTGTGCAATTTATTCCACTCTGCATCATGTGTGATAATGAACGGACCCCGTCCCCGAAAAGAGACGCCGATCCACGGAACCCGGGGCGTCGCACGCACAATCAACGGATGCTCCAGAATTATACAAAATGTCATGAAACTTTATTTTCAAAAGTGTCATGAAGATATGAAAATCATTCAGCATCAGTTTTCACTGTTAATATACAATCATCTCAGTCACACTTACATTCAATATATAAAAATATAAAAGCAAACTTGTTGGAAAATGCATATTATTGCCGTGTAAAAAAACGGAGGCACTTGACGAAAAACCTGCATCGCTATTGGTGAGTGCTGGCAAACTGTTTTCTAATGACTGTGCAAAATTTCACCCTATAAACTAAGTTTGCACTTGTTCCCTAAGTAATAATGGCTTCGGCATTCCTCTGGTTATAGTTATACTGTCGTTCATAATGCAGCTTTTAGTAACATGACTGCTAAAGTGGAGGCCTCCATAACAACAGAGCACTGAGACATTGCTTCAAACACTGAATATAACATGGAGAAGGCAGAGTAAATCACTCTAGACATGCAAAAAGTGCATGAATAGCACAGGTAGGTGAGTACATGGCACGAGAGAAAAAAAAAAGCTGATTGCAATCACAGAAACACTGCTTGAAACGAGAAGCAATGTGACACTCTGAAATGTAATAGACCGGTTTGTAGAGGAAAAAACGATGCATATTTGGAACAAACCCCGCGATGTGATTCCCTGGCAGGTCTCCTCAACCTTTGGGAGTAGGAAAAAAAAAAAAAAAGAAAAGTTTTCTGGTGGTGAAAGAGTATCCGAGTTCAGTGTGCTACACAACAACCAGATTCCTCATGCTTGTGCAGAAGAGACATCCTGGAGAAGGTTTTGGAGCAGTTCTTGCATTGGTATTTTTTCACATCCGAGTGGGTCTGTAAGTGAGCCCTGAGATTGGACCTGTCGGCGAACGCTCTGTTGCAGTGAGGGCAGGAGAACGGCTTCTCACCTGTCAGGAAACAAATGAGACAGATTGTCAGTGATTGCACGCAGACACATTTGAATCCGAATGATGTTTCCGAAGCATCTTGGCTGTCTATATTTGGCTTAAGAATTCTTGCTGACTTGACATTTGTCGGGGAAAAAAAACTTTCCAACACACCTCATAAAGTACATGAAGAACTTGCATTATGAGACTTATTAAACAACATATGTTTTAAACTATAAAGCTGCTGTAAAAGAGTTTACTGTAGCTATTGAGGCTATTAAAACATGCAGTCTATAACTGCTTAACAACATCCCACCGGAGGCCCCTGTCTTGCTCCCCAGCCACTCACCGGTGTGCGTCCTGATGTGTCCTTGGAGCAGCCAGGGTCTGGAGAAAGCTTTCCCGCATATTTTGCAAACACAAGGCAACGTGTGAGTCCTGATGTGCATTTTGAGAGCTCCCAGGCTCACGTATTCCTTCTCGCAGTATTTACAACTGAAGGATTTCCTCGTTTGGGCGTCGCAGTGCAGCTGCTTGTGCTTCAGCAGTCCAGAGTACGTGGAGTAAGACTTGCTGCACAAACTACATTGGAATTTCTCTGCCTCCGTTCCGTGAGGGTCCGTCAGCTTGGGCAGCATCTGCTCATCTTCATCACTCCTCGGGCTTTCGGAGCCGCTGTGGTCTTTGGAGGAGGTGTCGGAGAGCGACGAGGGGTATCCAGAGATGGGGGAGAGGTCACTGGGGAGCGGGGACAGCGGCAAGCTGCTGGTAGTCCACACGGTGATGGGGCTGTACGCAGCCGGGCTCAGGATCTCCGACTGCGGGATGACAGGCAGGGGAAGGCCCTTGTAGAAATGCGGCGTGATGAACACTGCAAGTAGAGAAAACGATAAGTTGCTCTGTCCTCTTGAGTGAGCGGCACAGATTTCACAATTAAACTTGCATGCTCAAACTTTTTCTTAAGTATGTTTAGTTAGTAAACGTTACCTGTCGGGCTCTCCAGCTCACTATAATTTGGCTTCTTAGCGGAGTTTATGTGTTTCTTGACCAGAAAGGAGCGTGGCATCTTGGAAACAACTTTTGGCAAAACTTTTTCCTCCTGTTGAAATGAATCTCTGGATGTCAGTTCACTGTGTGGACACGGGAATCCTGACTGCTTCGGTCCGGTGCAGTGGCATGGTGCGGCGCTTGGGAAGTGTAGTAGTGAGTAGCTGTAAAGAGCTGTAAATACTCCCGATCAGGTGTATGGGAGGAGCCCAGCACTGCATTTACATATACTGGGAGCTCAAACCAATTAAATCCCGCTTTGACCAGCGAGTTTTAAAGTGCGCCACCAGCCTATAGGAGCTCACGAGGGGGCGGGGCTTGTACAAGGTTCTGCAGACAGGTGCTTTCAGCTGCTTTTTTAAAAGGATGCAAGTGTTCATGGCTTCACAGACACTAGTGAATTCCCACAGTATTAATGATAGTGTCAGCCTGAGCTGTGATTATATTGTAGATTTTGCCCTTAATATTTAAACAAGCTCAGAATGTCTCCCTTATATGTTGATATGCAAAATAAAATGCATCAACAGACTATAATGGTATAAATAATGACACTCCCAGCTGTCTAATAGCAATCTGTGAGAGACACAGCAGGCTTTGAAATAAGTGTAATATCAACTATAAGAACAACTCATCTGTAAATGGCCTCGAAATTACCATCAGCAAATGTAAACATAATCATATCATAAGTTAATATGTTTATTATCAATCAAGTTAGCAATCACAGTTACTTGGAAAGTTGATTAGCCGCATTCACTCTTATTCAATATTTTTTTTAATGAAACAAGTTAAAGAATGAATATGAATGAATATTGCACATTGTAATATTGTAGAATATAAATGTTAAACTCTATAGACTTACCTGTCAGAACTGCTCAAACTCCTGATGCCCTAATGCACGTCTGTCTGCACTCCTGCAAGAGAAAGAACGAATCAGAATTAAGATCTAAGAAAAGAATCAGGGCAAGATACCAGGATTATTTAAAAAGCCATCGCGAATGCAATCACTTCACAGAGTGTGCACACTGTAACAGACGATTGTTGTGCTGTTATAAACATCATGGGACCTGATTATCCTCCATGGGTGGCATGTTTGAATAGAGTTGCTCCCACCAACCACCAGAACTCCCAAATGTTGATGTTAATGACCGGACCGAGGGAAGACGGGAGGTTAGTTATGTACATTTGTGCAAATTTCCGTGCATGCAGATCAGTTGAACTGTCAACTCCATCATGATTGATGCACAAACAAGACTAATAACGCTGCCATGCACGATGTTACTCAGTGGCTCTGCCAAACGACGGGCCCTCACTAATGCAGTCGTGTGTGCAGGAAGCCACAAATTTCTTCGCCGCTAATGCGATGAGGCATTCCTCCTTGCAGTATAAATGTAAGAGTAGTTCCCTCTCAAGGTCAGACGTGATACCATAATCAAATTTATCCCCACTGCTGCTCAACTGGACAATGAGAGGCAAACTTAGCAGTCTACGCCCCCTTGTGTTCAACTCCGTTCTTCTGGGGGACATCTGATGTAACAAGAAACTAAAAAGAAGGTAAAAAGAAAGAGACAAAGGCTTAGCTATGCTGATATTGAAAAGTTTGATTGGCTAGGTCAGCAGATATGAAAACCCCTTATGTCTGGGGCAAGCCTTAAGTTAATTGTTAACAGCTTATCTTATCTGGAAAATATAATTGCAGATCATGAATAGTTTTTCTTTGTGCCCGCTCGGATTATAAAAGGAACGGAAGGTTATCTTTGCGTAATAACTCCGGGCTACTGTCACAGATTCGGCGCTCTATAAGGGAGGATGAGCGGATGGGTGAGGGACGGTGGTGTTTGTTGGAAAGCCGGTGGAAAACCATCTGCGCCATTAAAGATAAAGCTATGAAATCAATATCAGCCCCCAACCAAGCCACATTGAAGAGAAGCAGACCGGCCGTGGTTGAGGTAGAAAAAAAAATGCCTCCTTGCAGTTTTTCGATGCTTCAGTTCTCTGCATTCAGAGCATGTGGATTCTGTTCCACTGACAGTAATGAAGGGGGAGAGAAAGCACGATGTGCCGACTCAAATCACATCAGTAATTCTAAAAAGCGGAGACGGTTATTCCGTAGATCAAAATATAAGAAGCTTTTGTATTCTTGACCACTTTCAATGCATTACCGATATCAAATACTGCACGGCCAAAAGATTTTACAGCTAAATGAGGACAAAACCGAGATTCTTTCAGGGGCTTCCAAAGCTTTGAGGCAGCAGATTCACTCTTTGTTTACTCCCCTGCCGGTAAAACCTTGTGAGCATGCCAGAAACCTGGGTGTGATTTTGGATGCTGATCTTACCATACAGGAGCGTATATTTAATATTTCCATGACTGCCTTTCATCATCTCAGAAATATGTCTAAAGTTAGACATTTGCTGGCACAGAGTCTGAAATGCTGGCTCATGCATTTATTTTTAGCAGACCTGATTACTGAAATGCACTTTTCTGCTGGACCGACAAAGCAGGTGTAACAGAAAATCCACATCATTCCGAAGGCTGCAGGCAGAGTATTAACTCCAACACGAGCAGGGTTTGAACACAAAACTCCCATCTTAACTTGTCCCTGTGGCTTATATACGTATGGCCTCACCATACGTATATAAAGTAATGAACTACAGGTCTGCTACAGTGGTATTGTCCTTTAAAATCAGACCCTCAACAATTACAACATTAATATAATTACGATTTATTCAGTAATATTAAGTCTCAGTTTGATTAATGATTGGAATGAGACATCACCTTTTACTAACTGAACCTTGCTCACTTCAAATCAGTGGCTCCATTTGACCGATGCCAGTGAGCCTCTGGTAATATGACACAGAAATTACACTACATAGTGCAGAGGCGACATTTAAGTGGGGATGTAGGTGTCTGAACGCCTGATTATCACATTGCAGCCAGTGATGGAGATGCTGAAGTAAACTTTGAGGTAATTCTTTGCAGCAGAGCAGAGATGATTCTCCTGTTTAGGATTCAGCCTCTACAAACTATATTAATCTGCAGTATTTACAATACTGATGGTAACTGTATCATTTTGCTACCTGCTGCAATGACCTGTAGATCCCAATCTGCATAGTGTGTAGTTTTTTTAATTAACTATGCTCCAAATAGAAAAACAGCCGGGTTGATGCTCCCATGTTCCTTCCCTGTTTGGAGTTCTGCGTCTGACTGTGTGGGTTTCCTCCTTGTACTCCGATTTGCCACCATCTGAGAAGACATGTAAAACAGAAAGACAATACTCTTGTCAGCATCCCTGAAGGAACTGGAGGTGGTCCCCAGGCGCTGCACTGCGGCTGCCGACCATGAATCAGAGAATGGGTTAAATGCAGAGGATACATTTAACTCTAATCCGTACAATGGCAATAAATACTGTCTTGTTTTTTTTCTTCTTCAGGCCCAGATAATCCAGTTTGTAGGCTGCAGGACAAATACTGCAGCTGAAGGTTTTGACCCTTCGTATAGAATTTCAAAAATGATACACTTGACCTTTGTCGGGGAGTCAGACTTAATGTCTACACGCTGCTCCATTTATGAATAATCGCAGCATATGCTGCTCAGATTAGAAAACATGAACAACTAGAAGAAGGAGTTGCATCATATGGGGAAGCAGCGGGAGCCTTCAGTTGGCACGGTGGCAGCATGGAAAATGAGGTGCACCTGATCAGCCTGCGCAGCTGCTCACGCAACAGGAAGATACTGCATCCAACTGAACATATTTGTGTGTGTGCCCACTGGACTGGAGGGGTCTGACAGCTTTGCAGGGACCGAGAGACTGGATGGAAGTTCAAATGGATTATTGAGGGTCAAGATTATTAGGGTTATGCCTGGGTTATGGCATTCAGTAGTGATGAAGGTTATTGGGAAAGGGGCTGGGGGGATGCATTATGTATGTCAGTGTGTGTGGTTCATACCAATGGAGGCAATATAAATGTGCAAAAAGGGAAAAATGAAACTTGTTCTAATGAATAACTCATATCTGAAAGTTAATTGTGCAATAAAAAAAACAATGTCACTGAGCTGAGAGTGTTTTAATTTGCTCATTCTTCTACAATCAGACTCCCTGTGACTCAGTTTGTGTTGTCAATGAACACAGTGACACGCACGCACACACACAAATACACACACACACATACACACACATTCAGCCGCAGTGCACGTAAATGTAATTGGCTTGGTGAAATGTTTCTCCGGTGCTGTGTGGGTCGTGGGACAGACAGCAAAAAAAAAAAAAGCATCGTGAAAAGTGGGATCATGTAATATTGATGGATCCGGAGTTGTGCGGCTGCCGCGGGGAAACGATCGTCGCGCGTTAAACCAGCCGCATGTGATTTCCAGCTTCAGTCCTCCTGGCGAGAGAGGAGAGACGGACAGGGAGCCGTGGAGCTGCAGCCGCTGCCAGATGATGTCGACGGAGAGGGATCCCTGAAACCGACGCTGCCCAGGAAATATGGACAAATGTGGCTCGGAGCGCGAGTGCGGGCTGTTTTTCCTCCACATCGCTCCGGTGTTAGTGGACCAGGATGAGGTGGGCGATGCTGCCACAAGGGATTCATTGTGATTTTTTTTTTTTTTTTGCAGAGATGTTTGAGCAACCGTTGCATGAATTAAAATAGCCCGTCACACAGGAGACCGAGGGGATCTAATAAGACATCACCACCTGTTAATAGACATCAGGTAAGCCTCGCAGATCTCCTTATACATTTTAGTGCCTCCTGATTCAGAGCATGACGGACCGAGGTAGTTCATCATGATGCCAAAACACCCATGAAACGAAACATTAATCAATTTACAATCTACTTTTTGGGGGATTTAATTTCCCGTAATGCTGCGCACCGAGATTAATGTAGCATCCAGCACCTATATGATCCGGTGGATTACAGAGCATCCTCCAATAGTCACATGCACTGAGCTGAACACTTCACTTGTGACGGGCCTCTTCATCAAACACGTTTTTGTGAGATTTGGATGAAATATTTTGGGTTTAGAGGAACCTTTGCCTCAGTGCAGGTACCCGCAGTTGCCCCAACCAGTGCAGCAGCAACAGACTTCTTTTCATCCATATTCAGCAACGTTGAAGTGCAGTGTGCCAGCAATCCACAGCATGCCTACTTTTCTTTCTTTCTTTTTTTTTTAGAATCAGCCTGTTTTAAACTCGTCAGCTCATCAAACCTGCACACTGTTTAATGATAATCTGTATTCCTTCACCACAGGATGCTGCTGCTGCTGTTTTTTTTTATGCCCCCAAAGAAAAGCTCCTGAAATGTCTGATGCTCCCTCAGATTTATGCTCCCTGTGTAACTATAAACTGGTGTGAGTGCACACAGACGGGCTTCTTTTTCTCATTATGGGCTGCAAGCTGACAGACAATCAGAGCGGTTTGTGTCTAAGATGCCCTCCGAGATGTGGAAATCCATGATACTATTTCCTCAGCAGGCAGCGGCATTATGTCCGTGCACTGGTATTGAGCTGAGCTGAGCCGGGCTGAGCCGGACCATTCAATGGTCATAGGTCAGGAGCAATCTGTTTGATGTACTGGAGGTCTCACTTCCTACAGAGGGAACGACGTTGACATGCCATTGACAATTTTATGCCCTAGCACACGCATCCCCTCCCCCCCTTTTTTTCAGCTTATGTCCTAAATCAAAGGGCAGTTTGGCCGAGTGACAGAGGTACACTAGCAGGAAATCTGGCCAGAGTGAAACGGTGTCGGTCACAGCTGGTCAATATGTCAGACGGGGAGGAAAGAGAGAGGGACAGTTTCAATCCTACGCATTGTCGCAGTCTGGATCAGATGATAATTGGAGCAAGGAGACTGTCAGAAAGTTTTACGCAACACCGATGGGATTTGGGAGACTGGGAGTTCCTCCACATTATATCTTTCCTACCTAAGTACTCAATAATCTGTTGTTTGCCCTTCTTATTAATCCCACCGGTTCATTTAAAACCCAGACTGGTAAAAAATTTTAAATGTGCAAGTGGGACTGGTTTTCTTAAGGCATCACTGGAAGCAGTGTATGTACACATTGACATCAATTATGTATGTTAACACATTCAGAGGGGTGTTACCCTCCCCCAGCTCCAGCCAGGAGCTTCATATGTTGCTCTCAGTATTCGGAGGGTTGCACTTTCAGCATTTGGTGCGAAGTATGATTTTTTTGCAAATGCCAAGTGGCTTTATTCAGTGACCTATTTTGGCCGTAGAAGGAAGTGCTATGCTCAGGATGATGTGCTAAAAACTTGACATATGTGGCGGAGAAATAGTAACCAGCAGCTTTGTGTTGCATTGGAAAGTGGACGAGGATTTTTGAGGGTATTTGTGTATTTAAAACCCCTCAAATAGAGCGATCGTTTAACATTTAGCTCCGGCAGCTATTCTATCTAAAGGCCAGCTGGGAGAGCCCACAGTGTGTCACTGTACGGACCCGGAGCAGCCCAGAGAAAAGGGATCACACCTGATGTTGTGGGGCGACCGTTTGATCGACCATCCACACAAACTGCTCTGCATGTTGAATTCACAGCGGAGATGTCGTGTGCTTTCAATGCAGCTGCAAAATTAAACTGCAGGAAAACTATTAGTGCCACAAAGTCGCTGTCATGCAACCAGAAAACCATTAGCCTGGCTTAGAGGAGACTGATGGCCAATGAAGTGAATGCACACCAAACTCGTATGGCGTGGAAGGGAGAAGACACAACTCTCATTTATATGCGCCTCATATACTGGCCCATCTGATTTAGAGGTTCAGGACTGCAACACAGAGCAAAGCACTGAAAGCTCCACGTAAGTGATAACTGCCCGGAGAGAAGCCATAAAGACGTAGATTATACGCAGTCATTTACGAGACTAGCACATTGCTTAACGCGGGAAACGACGAAATCCCCAGAGATAAAGATGATCTTTACCTCCGACGCTTGATTTCTGTCGAGGGCAATCAGTATTCCCTCGATGTTTTACAACCTGTGCGTCGGCCAGGCCGGACAATTATAGGTCACATTCGATTATCGTGGCGAGTCGGCAACTCGCCTTGACTTCACGCTATAGTAGCAGCTCCGTCTTATTAGAAGGCAGCTTGTACACTGTAAATTGTGCTATTGTGTTCCCTTGAAGCATTTGCGAATTTACAGTACTTGTGAATAGTAAAATAGCCCTGAGCAGCAATTAACCCAGATATCCAATTTGCTTACGATGCAGAACACAGTGCACGGCCATCAGAGTTTGTGTTGACTGAAATAGTGGGAAATTAGCTGCACCACAAGCACATGTAAAGCATGCACGCATGGCTGAAACCACTCAACGAGGGGCTACTTACGTAATAGATTTGTATTTAATTATTTAATTCAAGCGCAAATGCCCAATTCCCTGGGTCTCGCTTCACGCATGTGAAGATGCGCCGCCTTCCTCTGTTTCGCTGCCAAATAAACAAATATTTCTTTGATGCAAGAAGAAAAACTGTGATTAAGAACTCTGCATGTGTGTGTACGAGAAAGGAAGCAACAACAAAGGATGTTGTAGTTAAAGACAGACAAACAGTGAAGAGCTCTCCACAATATCAGCATGAAGGGAAGCAGAACAAAATGCAACTGACACAACAAGCGTATTACAGGGATTTATTTAGTAGAGCTGTATTCTCTGAGCAAGTGTAGTCCGCGAGCGATACCCTGCAGCCGGGCCCTGGTAGTAAAAAAAACCCTCATATTTATTGTGAATAGTAAAGTTGCGCAGAGACACGATCATCTGTGTCTGTTTGGGAATTATCTCTTTATCCGGATGGAAGACCAGAGAAGTAATTTAGTGTAGTTTATACTCGGAATCCCATTAAAGTTTCATCGGAAAAGCAATGGTCGTGCCTTCAAAAGGTCTATATTGGAGTATAATTAATTATGAAGTGTATCTCCACATCCTCAGAATGTACCTTTCATCTCGCTCTCTTTAATTTTTGTTTTTGCACTGAACTGAGTTTTATGAACTGTCATTTTTGGAAGTGTGAAAACAGGGAGAAGCGAACACAAGCGAGTCGAAGTAACTGCAGGTTCTGAGGTGTGCAGGTGGTGAAAGTAAACCATGTTGGAGAGGTTTTCCGGTATCAGAATATTGTAGAAGAGTATTGTATGTATTCAGTGGATGATCAGCTCTTCGCCAGCTGTGTGTGTTGACTTGAGGGGGGCGACTGCCAGACATCACACCACATCTGGGCTGGTTCCAAACCTGGGAGCCCCTGTGAAGCCTCATTAAAGCAATTTATTTCATTATGTTTAAAGAAACGAACATATATGATTGTTGGGGATTGTTTCTTAGCACCTCACCTACTGGCCAAGTAACATCATGATCCTTACACTATCCTTACTGCTGCTTTAACCTTTTTAAGTTCATTATTTCCAGATCTAAACTACCAGGTTTCAGGTAGAAACGTGTTACGCAGTCTGAATACATCAATTAATTGCCGGAGGAATGTAAAGACATTTTTAAGTGTCTTCTATATTTGTCTCCATTATATTTAGACAGTGAGCAGCTGTGTCCCGTGACTGTGCAGCTTCATTTCAGTGTGGCCTCTCCTTCAGCATGACGCTGAGCCTTTTAATCCCTCCGTGTTGTCTGCACACAGCTTGGTGCCGTTTCCAGGCCTCCACGTCTCTCCAAGCTTCAGGCGTCGGTTGATTCACAGAAAGGACTTCATGCATGTATAGTGACTATTTATTCATATAGACATAGTATAATTAGGAGGAATAATTACGCCATTAATTATGCTTTTCAGTGCACTATAAAAGCTGTGCGTTCATTTGTGTGCGATAACATGATTAAAATCGTCACATCCATTTATCCGAAGGCATTTCGGCTTCACGTCACATGTTAATTGGGCCTTAATATGCTTTTACTAATTAACATGGCCGATGAATAATGAATCAAAGGTGTGTAAAAGAAATGGCTGTGAGCAAAAAGCCCAGTCATTCTACTTTAATGTCGAGTTTGACAGCTCATCACGAAAGATCTTCTGGTCCAGGCAAAGCATGACCACGAAGTAAAGGGATTCCCCTCATCAGGCTTCCGAGACGTTGGCCAATCCAGATAGGCAAGCTAGCGCCACATATTTTCCACTTCCACATATCCCCAGATGTCACCATCCCTCCAGGTGAGGAGCTCCACAGAGACGGAGCCCATGAGTCCCCTGAGGTGCAGCTGCAGCTCCTTTGAGCTACATTCATTCACCATCACCGGGTAAAGACATCCGGGGAGAGATCGGAGTAGAACCACTGATCCTTCGCCTCTGCAGTGACCCTCTGTTGCCTCTTTAGGCACAAAGTGGTGTTAGGAGGGAAGCCAGTGCTTGGCTAGCTTCGGCCTAGTTTGTCAGCCAGGATCCATATTTCTACTTTAAACTGCATAAAAGGATCAGAAAAAGATTTTTAAACTGTGAATCATATTAAGCTCCTCTAGTAGATTCCTAGAATTAAATATAGAGCTGGGAAGGAGCATCACTGGTGTCTAACGTAAGAAAATTGATTACAGTACAACGTCAGTAAGAAACGAGTCTATTTCTGCCTCTTGATGTCCAGTGATGTTACTGGGACGTGAACTGGTTCTACTGTATTTAGATAACACTCATTGATATCTGGTGGGCCAACTGCAGCCAGAAGACATAAATCCTAGTCAGGGAAGGTCGGGAGCTCAGTCTATAAATGTATCCGTCATTAATTTACTCTTCTGCCTATCATTCATGAGCATCTGGCATGCAGAGCGCCGCCGGCTGTTATTGGGCCTCAGGTATCGACTTATGAGGTAATGAAAGACTTATATTTTGACAAATGCCCTAAAAGAATTGAAAGCGAGATGAGATGCGTTTTTTTTTTTCTATCCTGGCTGAATGATCGATCCGTGCAACAATCTGACAGAAAATAAGGAGGGCAGCACCTCCAGCAGCCCGTGTGAATACGAGATGTGCTCAGCTAATACAGGAATGCTCAAACCGTTACTTATTGACGGGTGAAGAGGAACCTGCATACCAATGGAAATCACTCTTCCTTAAAAATATAATGAAAGAGAGCGGAGCGATAGTTGATAGATTGTTTGAAGGACCTATGCATGGTTTCCCTCATTATGGTGTCCTGACTTGAAAGGTGCTGCACCGCCATGTTTCTGCAGGAGCCCAGAAGAGACAAACCAACCATCCAAGAGAATCAAGAGTCGAGTGCTGCAACGACTTACCTGTGGAGGTTGTGACTCTACTGTGGAGATGAAAACCGTCCACAGACAGACAGAATTATAAAAAACTGCCTGTGTAGTCGTCGGCGTCTGCAGGACCATATTCTGCCTTTTAACCCACACAAACTCTTCTACAACCACACGCACACACAAGATGAAAACAATTCCAACCGCACGCTGTCGCGGCTGGTAATCACTTGTTCCAGCTTCTCAAACATAAACATTTGCTGTTTTGTGATATGAAATTGAATATCTTTCGAATGCCCCGGAATAACAAGCAATGCAATCGCATCACCTGCCTTTCGTGCTCTGAGGAGAGGCTGCAGAACGCCTGCAGAAGGATACTTAGTAGATATTTTAGCTGGTTTGATTCATTGATGAGGACGTTTTTGAAGCAAAATGACATGAAAGAAAACTTCAGAATAAACCCACAATTAATTTCTCTGATGGTGAACATCAAGAAACAACTTCAATGACGGAGGAGTGTTTGATCATTTAGGAAATTAAATGGCTTTTGGAGAATAATGAGTCATATTTTCTTTGTCCTCTTTTGGCAGCTTGTGACAGAAACGTCAGAATGTTTCACGACATGAACCGACGATCCAGCGAAACGTGCACGAGCTGATGATGTCTGACTTCCTCGGGGCGGTCGGATTATTGAGTAACAACTATTCACCCGCTAAATTAGGAGCTGCACTTTTAGGCATTATGGGCTGTTGGTCGCAGAACAGGGGAACATGCACTAAGTGAAACCCATCAAAATTTCTCAAGTAGCAGAAGTACATTGTCTAGTGGCTCTCTGCAGACCAGTGAACAGGCCATTCATCACTCTGGATGGGCCGCGGGTGTCCTCAGGTCTAAGAGATGGAGATGTCACGTTCACAGTCTCTGCATCTTTCAGGCAATCTAGCTCTCCTCCTCTTGTCTGTTGCCTCCCATTGTGTCAAAGACAAGAGCATTATTTGAAAAACACCGCTTGGCAAATTGGCAGGAGTGAATATATCTGATGGAGCGGTTCTAACGGGAGTTGCGCTGACTCAACCTAAAAGGCACAAAAGGTTCAGTCAATTTCATCTTTGGATTCTCAGAGAAACAGGCCGTCTGACAGGATGAACAGGAGGTTCACCCGCCTTCTCGCACGCACGCTCAAAGTGCTCGTCTCAGAGCTGGAGACGTGTTTTTTTTTCCAGCTGACCATGTGAAGACATTCGTTTTTCTCTGGAAAAGGTCCACAAATGGTGTCGGGGTCTCTCGTACATCCATCACACAGAGCCAGCTTGTCTCCGGCGCTGACAGTGAGAAGATGGCGACATAAACTGTATGTCAAAGTGTACTTTCAGAGTTATACATCTTCTTTTATACGACTAACATACTTAAAAAAAGCAATATAATAGATCCTGCATGTTATTACAAAGTTAACGGCATGAAGTTATATTATAGTTTCTTGGTAAAGACGTGTAATGTAATAAAATAGAAGCCATCGGATGAATAAAACATTAAATACACAAAATATATACATTTATATAAAAGTGCCCAAGCTGTCCTGTTGAAGAAAAACAATAATGAGGTAGTAATTAAGTAATGCGGTACTTCAACACAATATTAATATTTTAGTTTTGTTTGATTCAGTTTCCTCTTTTCTTCTCCAGCTCGTGCTCACACAAACACATTTGCATTTATATTAAGGATCCCTGTATAATCAGGAGTCATTGATTTTATGCATGAAAAGTAGCTTGAAATGATAAACTGAACCGCTTTAAGTCCTGTGGACGATGATGATGATGATAATAAACTACACGGTAGCAGCCAGCCAACAAAAGGAAGCTAACAAGGAGGTTTGTCAAGTGTAACTGCTGGAAGTTAATAAACACTTGAAGCAGTTTGTGTTTGTCATACAAAGATACAAAGATACAAGGAAAAGGCAGAATATGAAGTTATATCGTTTGTGTGCACGAAACAAGAGAGGTATTTGAGAGGATGCTTCATGGTCTGAAGAAGGAGGTTTTTAAAGGATCAGTCGCCTGTTTTTTCGGGGAAAACAAACCTACGAATCTCCACAGTTTGATTAATCAGCGATATTCAGTCTCGTCTTTTGTGTGTTTCTTTCAGATCTGGTTGCGTAACGGCAGCTCTTCACCTGCGAGTGGATTTAGTATCAGGATGATTCCCTAGATGCACCTTCCTGTTACTGCAGCAGAGCCTCCACACTTCAGAAAAGCCTCATTCTGCTCTTCAGCAGCGGCTCCACTGGGAATAATCCGGCTCCTGCAACACAGCCAGCAGCCAGGAGAGGTGACAGCATCCCCCCCCCCCCCCCCCCCCCCCCCCCCCCCCCGCCTCCACCCAAGTCTGACAGGCATGATTTGGGGAGGCCGTCTGCTCGAAAATTCACTCCTAGATGGCTAGATCTCCACATCCAAACAGCTGGGGGCCTTTCTACTGATGTAAGTCCCCAAACTCCCTCGGCAGCGCAGTGTGAGACAGTTTTGTTCTGTAATTGTTGTAGAGTCAAGTGGCAGTCATGTCTGATTAAAACTGAGTGCTACCGGTTTATGTAAATGAGGACGTGTGCTGCTCCTCTCACACATATCTCCAAACTACTCGTGTATCCGCCTGTAGAAGACTTTTTCAAAGCATGTGGCGTTTGACTGCGGTGACGTTTTTATACCTGCGCTTCAAAAAAAAGTTTTTCTCCTCACTTTTATTCTCCCCCTGACAAGGCGTCAGGCATCAGGTAACACAGTTCGTCTCTGCGAGTAATGGATTCAATATTGAAACATTTATTAGGATACCTGAGTTCTCACCTTTTTTTCTGCTAATGAATTATTCATCGCTGCTTAATGGTCTGCAGGTTTTTCTCCTGAGGTTTCTCATTGGGATTTTTTTTTTTATGCATTTCAGTCGAGGCCCATTTCAATGAGAAATCTATTTCCTCCATTGTCTTTCGATATGAGGGCTATAATGAAAACAATGCCAGTTTAAATTGGCTGTGTGGTTCTGCTGCAGCGAATCAGTGATGTACTCGCTGCCTCCAGACTAAATCAGCCTTGTTTTTTCTCCGTTGCAGCATCCCTCACTGCATAGTAGCACATGGAGTTCAAGACTTCAAATGAAGAGGTTGGTAGGATTCAATCAACAACAGCGAACTGATCACAGGAACCGACAAAAACACACAACGTGAAGTGACATCAGAATCCATCTGAAAGCATGTGGTTGGAGGAGGAGACGTCCTTGTTGCATCTCTGGTGCTATCAGCAGTGTCAATAATATATCTGATTGGAGATGATGATGTAGATGATAATAGGGTGAGATTAGGAGGGGAGCGCAATACTGGAACACAAAATTGGATCCGAGATAAGACCAATTATGTACAATGCCGGCTGCACAGCGGGTCAAACAATGCTCAGTGATGTGAGGCGCCGGCTGACCCAGCTATGTACAGTTATGGCACCACTGCCCTCATTTTGCTCGGCTAATGACTCTCGCAGACACACAATCCTTCAAGTAATATGAATTAATGCACCCCCTGATTTCATTTCTCCTGCCGCGGCCTGCAGGCGGAGGCTCATTTCTTCACATTGCTCATTACAAATGAAAGATAACTGGCTGAGATTGACCCGCGGTTGAGAGACGAACCTCCTCGAAGAATAGCGACCGTGCAGCGCCGTCGCGTTTTAACTGATAATCCAGCCGAGGAGGACGCTGACATTGGTGGCTTTTATGTATTAGTAGTCTTGTCAGGTGAAGGTGCTTCTTTTCTTTAGACCTTTTTAAGTCAAGGACAGGGCAGGCATTGCAATTAGCCAGGGAGGATGGCAGAATGCAAATTTATGTGGATTAGCATGTTTTAAATGGATCACTGGAAACACACACAGTCCTCAACCCCTCGCTTGCGTAATGCAGGGAAATTATAATGTAGAGTGGAAGCACGATTCCAGCCAGTTAATTTCACAGGTTCTTAATTTGTCATCATCATCATCATCTGCCTTACTCTTATAATTTGCACTGAATGTTATCTTGGCTCTTGACTTCGTTTTAAACCGCATGTCAAAGGTCTGACGATGATTATTTGTTCTTAGATTATCACTAACAAGTTGTTAAGAGACAATAACTTTAAAACTCCTGATTCCCACGTTCATTCTGCAATGAGTATTTTTTAAAAAAGACATTTTTATTAAGTGGAAAGTTAATTTAGTCACACAGGGCGCTGATGAATGATGCTTATCTCTCTGACTGTCCCGCAGACAAAGACTGGGATTTATTTGATGCAAGAAGGTAATGAGGAGCCGTTTAACATTCGACTGCACTTGGCAAAAGATATTCTGACCATTCAAGAGCAAGATGTCATCTGCGTGTCTGGAGAACCTTTTTATTCGAGTGTAAGTAACCCCGGTCCGTCTGGTAATCACTTCACACCGGTGGAGGCTGCGAGACGCCGCATGTGTGTCAATGACTGATGTCATTATCATTTGATTATAAATCAAATGTTGCTATTAAGTGTCTGCAGGTAAAGTTTTTTCTTGACATTAATAAATGCTCTGTTTCTCATAAAGTCCACGACCTTTGCTGGAATGCCGTTATTCATTCAATAACATTTTACTAGATAGCGATCTCGTGTCCTCTGGATGGAAACCTGCATCCTCAGAGGCACGATTACTAATTAACAGAAAAGGGCAAAGATATGCTAATGGGGCCTTAGCGTGCCGTGAAGTCGTATTTCAGTATTTTTAAGATACGTTGACCTATTTAACTTTTGCATTAAAAAGAAGGTGTCGATTCCGCTGCACGCTGGCGGCACTCAGCTTATTAAAAATGCAAAAGTAAAGCATGAAACTTGATACTGCAGAAAAAAAGACAATAGAAAAGTCTCCAGATTTAAATAATCTGAATTTGTCATTCAACACCTGCTTTATCTCTGAAATTAAGAAGTTTCCATTGCTATTATCTTCTCTGTTTGTCCGTGGATTATTTAATCTCTTAATTTAATGATTTTTAGAGGTGTTGATTGGTGCATTTCTGAATGACAGTGTTTGTTAATTTAAACTAATCTACTAATCCCCTGCTGGTTCCCTTCTGAGGTACAGATCTTATGTTGGCCTACGTCATTTCTTATACCCATATAATGGTATTAAAGGAGCAGTATCAAGCTTCTCATCTAAGATTCTAGTCTTGTAATTAACTTACCTAATGTTTTCTTCTTCCATCATTTCATTAAAACTGACATTTTTATTTCTTTTTTATGGTGATTTCATTTGTTTTTGACCAGCGCAGACCTCCCTGTTGTTCTGCTGCAGAGTCTCTCACGTGGCTCAGCGTTGGCCCTGAACTCATTTCTTCTCCCTAACTGAATGTCTTCCAGGAGAGGACTGTAACGATCAGGCGGCAGACGATTGGAGGGTTTGGCCTCAGCATCAAGGTAATTTAGATCCTCGGTTGATTAGGCGTCTCCTCCAATCTGCTCTAAAAGGAAGTCTGAGCAGGCGATATCGATCATTTTCTCCCCTTTTGTCAAAGTGCACCCACAGTGAAGGAAATCAGTGACCATTTAGTTGCCCTCAATTGTTTTGTGCTTGTGTGAATTCTTTTAATTTGTCTCTCAGGGCGGAGCGGAGCATAAAATCCCTGTTGTGATATCAAAAATCTCAAAAGAACAAAAAGGTACACGGCCCGTTCCGTAAATGTTTGCAGACGTTCTGCTTCACTTCTCCTGCTCTTCTACAAAAGTGATTTTGTCTGTTTCCAGCTGAACTGTCGGGGCTGCTCTTCATCGGAGATGGAATCCTTCAGGTAAGAAGATCAAATCACATTAACGTCTGCTTACCCATCTTACTCCCGCCTCGCGTACAGTATCTTTAATTCATGGGGCCAGTTGAATAATTGTGCATCCCGACTGTCAAATGCGTCTCAGGTTTTGTGACATTTGTCAAACTGGTAAAGATCCAATGCAGGAAACAGTCAGATGTGGACATTCTGTGTTCCTGGTGATTGCAGATGTGACTTTCTTTGCTTACAGTTTTCAGCCCAGATGCCATAACAGTTATTGTGCTCGCCTCATTAATCATTTCCAAGAGCTGCAGTGATACGATGCCGGCAGTGCTATTTCTGCTAACCTGTTGCTGTTGTTTCTAGATAAACGGAATAAACGTGAGGAGCTATCGCCACGAGGAAGTGGTAAGCCGTCAGCTCGTATCTCCTGTTTTCTTCAGCTCTCACTTTATCCTTCGTATCTTTGTGACACGTAAAGCTCGATTTTCTGTTGTCATCCACTCTTTTTTTTTTGTTTTTCTGCACGACAACACTGAACTTCAAGTCTGCACAAATATCCCTTATCTTGAGTTTCCATTCATAGCAAGACGTCGGCACATCGTGTCTCATCACAGCGAGCGATCAGAAGAAAGCGGCAAACGTTTACACCTCACGTGGGTTTTTTATCTTCCAGGTCCAGGTTCTGAGAAACGCTGGCGAGGAAGTGACTCTCACCGTCTCCTTCCTGAAGAAGACCCCGGCCTTCCTGAAGCTGCCCCTGTGTGAGGACTGCACATGTACGGAGACACAGTTTCTAACTTCCACCCTCTCTGCTGTAATGAAACAAGCTTGTTTATAGCTGCATTAACTCCTGTCAGGGACTCATTGAACGAATCGTCGACTCATTTTTAAAATCTTTGACAAGTACGGAATAAAGCTTTGCTAACGAGATAAGAAAAAAAGGGGGAAAGGAGACGTCTCCAGCTGCATAAAAGGGGCTCAAATCTAAACTGGAAGAATTGACATCGCTCATTATGGTGCAACTGATTTGCTCTTGCACGAGAAAGCTTCAGCCCTTCATTAGACTTGAAGGCTGTTATGAAATCCTTTCACCGGCGTGTATCGGCCGGGTTGACCGGCCATCTGATTAGACGGAGAGAGGAAACCTACAGCGCTTTATGTTTCGGTGCAGTTTGAAACCGTGAACGAGATGGAGGTGTGTGTTATTATGTGTGTGTGTTTCAGGCATTCCCAGTGACCAGAGCAGTGGGACCTCCTCTCCTCTGTGTGACAGCGGCCTGCACTTGAACTACCATCCTAACAACACGGTACTTGTTCCATTAGCCTCTTCTCGACAGGCTCATTCAGCAGCTCTCCTCCTGTAACCATGCAGCAGCGTTCCCGGTGCAAGAGAGTTGTTTCCATGCAACTGTCACTGCCCGCTGGATGCTGTGTTTATCTTCGACTCGGCTTCCTCTGCAGCTCGCGACCGCTCTTCCTGTGCACCTGCGACTGCAGCCAGACTATCATGTTTTGAAATGTGTGAGATGGGAAACGTTAAGCTCCTCTGTATTGTGTTTCACACCTCTGCAGGACACGCTGTCCTGCTCGTCCTGGCCCACATCCCAGGGGCTGCGCTGGGAGAAGAGATGGGTGGACCTGCGCCTTATACCACTGCTCCACTCCCGCCTGTCACAGCACGTCCCCGGCTCTGACGTCTGCAGGTGAGGCTGCGGCACTCCGAGGATTCGGCATCCTTGGCGTCCGCTTTCGGAACTTGTATCTAACCTCTAAGGAAGATCTTTACCTTTTTTAATTGGATTGGAAATCAAATGGAGGAGGCGGTAATGCTTCATCTGCAGAAAAAAAAGAAAGTTAGTATATCCAATTAAACACAGTTTAACTATCAAATCACTTGTTCTGTGATGGTGCCAGTCCTTAGATAGACTTATTGAACTGGGAGTGTTTAACGATTCGAGCCATTAGTCTGTCAGTAGATACACTTCGATCTTCTCGCGGATGTGGTTGATAAACACACTCATCTTGTGTATTTATTTTGCCTGGTTAACACTTGTTTTGTGACGCATTAACCGATAATTACGAGTACTCAAGCCGTTTTTAAAATCGACCGTCCTTTCTGCAGCCGTTGGTTACAGAATGTTTTACTGGCTCGAGAATTATTTTGTCATTTTGGTCTACACATCTGTAAAGTTTCGTGTCTGTAGCACTTCCTGTCTTCAGGACATCATTTTACCTGGATGACAGACACACAAGGTGATAACAAACAGCGACACGCTGTGTGTCCGGTTCCCAGAAGGGCGTCCAGACCTCCGTCAAGGCCGATGCAAATGTGTTTTTAATACGTTAAAAGGATCTGCCCCAAAATATAAACGGCTCTTCCCTGGCCCGAGCTGCACCCCTCTTA
>CAAKHC010001077.1:153756-165972 GCA_901007825.1 Macroramphosus scolopax
TGTATTTATTTTGCCTGGTTAACACTTGTTTTGTGGCGCATTAACCGATAATTACGAGTACTCAAGCCGTTTTTAAAATCGACCGTCCTTTCTGCAGCCATTGGTTACGGAATGTTTTACTGGCTCGAGAATTATATAGTCATTTTGTAAAGTTTCGTGTCTGTAGCACTTCCTGTCTTCAGGACATCATTTTACCTGGACGACAGACACACATACTCACAAGGTGATAACAACCAGCGACACGCTGCCCGGCCGGTTCCCAGAAGGGCGTCCAGACCTCCGTCAAGGCCGATGCAAATGTGTTTTTAATACGTTAAAAGGATCTGCCCCAAAATATAAACGGCTCTTCCCTGGCCCGAGCTGCACCCCTCTTACATTTTCTAAAAAACTGAACTTCCCTCAGGGAGGTAATAAAGTTAAATTGAGCTCCATAACAACTGGGCAAACTCCCTCAGCTCGGGAACAATGTGTGATATAATAGAAAGCTTGTAAATAGCCACTTAATGGACTTTATGCTCAGATTATTTTGTCACCGAGGGGATTTTTGTTTTTATTTTCGCTATGAAATTCTAAGTAGACTCCTTTTTTTTGGAAACTTGATGGTACATTAAAGGAACGTTCAGACACTCGAGATTTACTTGTAGTTTGTCCTCTGTGGTGAGTCGTGCACTTACAAGGATGAAATAAGCATTTGTTTCTTAGACTTTGACGTCCAAGAAGAGGAGGAAGAGTAAAGAGGAGCTTATGATAAAATCACCAACCCTCCTCCCCTCCAATAAATTACATTGAACTCCTTTTTTCCTTTAAATGAATGGAAACTCACGACTTCTCTGATCTTTGGAAATCATCCTTTCAAACATTTTAACGAATGCAAACGTAGTTTAACGAGCTGAAACTGAAAAACTCCTGCCCTGATCTTTCGTTTTTTATCTTGTTCCTTCTAGGAAAAATGCTTTCCAGGTCATAGCTGTGGACGGTGTTTGCAGCGGAGTGATCCAGTTCACCGTGGCGGAGGACTGCCTGGACTGGCTGCAGGCGATCGCGGGCAACGTTTCCAGTCTCACCAAGCACAATGTGAGTATGAAACAATAACACACAATAACAACTGCCTCTCGTCGTCCCCCCATGTGAGCCGGTAAGAAACCCAGTCGGATGTTAATGCATTTCAATTTGTGAGTTGTCTCTCGGTCCCTTTGCAAATGTCACGGCATTAAGTAGACACATACTAATGTCTCATTTGTCAGAGCCCGAGGTCGCAATAACAGCGTTGGCACGGTGCTGCCTTCACTGACTCTTAGCTAAAAGTACTATCTTTAATTCATCGCCGTGTATTATATAATGACACTGAGGGGCAGAGAGAAACACAGATGCTGTATTCTTTGTGGCACTGTGAACTCGTCTCTGCAGCTCCACCACAGCTGAGGTGGAAGAATGTGTTTGTGTTTCCAGTCGGATGATGACGCTCAGCAGACGGGTCAGATACGAACGCTGCTAACGCGCCGTCATGCGCGACTGATGCTTTTATGTGCTGTAGTTTTTTCCAGCACATTGAAGGAAGCGGTTGAAGGAAGTGATACTAGCTGCTGTCTAGGAAAGGAGACGTTGGCTGTGAATACGACAGAGTGAGGAGCAGAGATTTGTAATTATCTTGTGTCCATTTCTGCGGCTCTGTGTGTGTGTTAGTGTGTGTGTGAGGGTCTCAGGAGAATAATGGAGCCCTGATTAATTGGAGTGGACGAAGTGAGGGACGAACTAAACATAACACTGATGACTCACTGCCAAAACGGCCCGAACAATCGAGAGTGTTTCTCTCGCCACGGCCTTGGCATTTACTGGGATGTTGCGAGCGAACTGCAGCCCTGATGAACGTCCTGCAGGATCCCCCGAGAGCGTGAATACTATTCTAATGACTATAATTGTAAAACGGTTCAACCGTCACTTATTTATTTCCTTCAACATCGATTTGTTTTCTCAGTCGTTTTTTTTTTTTTATCGTCGCTTATTTTTGTGTCGTCACGCCTCCTCCTCGTGTGCACTCGGTTTGCTGCAGCTGATAATAAAAAGGGTCCCTGGACGGCTCACGATCTGCTTCCAGCTCAAGTGTCATGAGCAAGAAAAACAACAGATATAATAACTCTTTTATGTCCTTACTTTATTCACTAAATAAATTCGAACTAATTTCGTGTTTGATGCAATAATTGTACAAACTGTGAACATGCAAACTAAATAAATGAATGCAAAGTGTTGAATAAATCAATAGTACAAGCTGCAAACAGTCCTCACCTGCACCAAGGAGCTTGTGTTTTTGCCACAGGTGTTTTTTTCCGTCTGTTTGCAGGATTACGCAAAAATTAAAAGGGCAGACTTTCATCGAACCTGTTGGGGGCACTGGCCAAGGAAGAAACTGTTCCATTTTGGGGCTTATCCATTTAAAATACAGAAACAAATTGGGCTTCTTGATTTTCTCAGACGACGCCTGTGTTGTTATTTCACTGCTGCACAGCCAGTTGTCCTTGTGGGACAAATAAAGTTGTTTGCTGAATGATTGTTGTCTTCCACAAAGATCGGAACATCGAGCCTGCGGAATGTCTCTGAGTGGGTTGTTGTATACAACGTCTTGAAAGCTAATCATGAACATCAACAACCCAAGAAACTTTGCAAAATGAGATGACGGTGACGGAATTCACTCGACGGTCCAGAAAAGTTTGCAGAATTCCAGAGTCCACTCTGACATTCATTAAAAGTATCTTGAATATGTTTAGTAGTGCAGTTGAGAGCATCAGTGGATGAGAACATTATGCTGGAGTGCCTGCACCATTGCTCCTAATGACTCCCACTAGATGGCTACACAACAGAGCAGCAGATATCGTAGGCTGATGGCTCCTGTTTGCTCCGTCCAAATGAGATTGTGCATCGATCCAGATGCAGGAATTAATTTGAAGTATGACTAACTAAACACTCATTAGTATTTTGTTTTGGCAGAGCGGACTTTGCACCACTTGTCTTTGTGCCCTGGCCTCAGATGCAAGTTGTTTCTTAATTGCAGGTTTGACTAAATAGATATTTTTTTTTCATAGCAAATCCCAGATTGGACAGTTCCTGCAGAGACTCACAGAACGTTGGAACTAGCAACTTATCAAGATGCTTGTTGTGAGAATAAGACAGGAAGAGTTTGTTCACTGGACATCATCACTGGACTGCAGCATTATTAGTGTAGGAGAGGAGGTAGTGGGAGTCGCCCTGAGGTGTTGCTGCAGGTGCTGGTGGAGCGAGGAACATCCGGCATAGCAGGTAGTGATGGGCAAGAGGAAGGTTGCATGAACCGGATCCCTTTGGATGGATTTCAGGAACCAAGCGGAGAAACAGAAAACAGCACTTTGATATTAAAAGCAGAGCGACCGGGGATTTACAGGCTCAGAGATGCAGGCAGGAGGATAATTTGTCAGGTGAAGGGAAGTTTGAAATCGTAAAAGAATTAAGGATTTTGACAGCGTGGGAAAGCGGACGTGATGGAGCCGGACAAGCAGGTTGCAGCAAATCTTCTCAACAGGAGGCGAACGGGGGAAGATCTTCCTCATGGAACCTTCTTAAATTTATACATCTGATATATACAGTGGAAATTTGAGCATGAAATAAAATGCAGGGTGACGTGTCGTTCATTATAAGCAATTGAAATAAGCTCCACAGAGAGACATGCAGATGTTTCTATTGTCAAGGCTTGCATCACACCATATGTCGGAGGTATAGATGATACAAGCAGTGGAGGGAGTTTGAAGCGCAGTTGGAAACAGCCTTGAAAAGAAGCTGCTACTCTTCTGTTGTGAACTCAACAGCACGATGTTTCCCTCTAAACGACTGTGAAATATTGTTGAGATCTGCACTGCAGTGACGCGGCTGCTGCACACCCGCCCCACCGTCACCGCTCCCGATCCAACAAACCCAGCTGGTGTTCTCCACAGTTATCTTGCTGTTTCAGCTTGTTTCCCCCTTCGGCCAGAACTTGAGGAACTACTCCGGATTAGCAGCTGTGACTTCATCCCACCTATATAGGAGGACAGGCTGGGTTAGATGGCTGAATTAGGTGTTTCTGCTTGCTAAGAAAGACGTATATTGATACTGTAGTGTGGATTAGCAGAGACTGATACCTGTGATCTGGGCAGAATGTTTTAATTTAAAGCTTCACTGCTCTCTCAGTAGTTTCCCAGCGTTTATTACCACAAAGAGAATGGATTTTTTTTAAATGGATTTTTCTTCTTAAGGAGCCTCAGGTCCTCGTGGAAATGACTCTATCTATCTCGTTTTCTAATTTGCATGCATTCAATAAGTGAAGCCGCTCTTAGAGTGTTCCTTCAGTGTTGTAGTTAACATGTCAGCGCGGCTGCTGTGATTCCTGGTTCATTTGTTCTTGGAGGGACTGATTGTAACTCCCAGATGGTTTTGAAGTGATGCAAGTAATGTCTGTTACGAGGACGTATTTTAATGAACTATTGATGTTCAACAGGTGAAGAAGATTAACAGGAATTTCCCAGTCAACCAGCAGGTAAGTCGTCTCTTCACGCTCCCGCGGTTTGTTGTTTTTAAATTACACTTTGGCTTCATGTTTCATTTATTCCTTTCTTAAGAAATCTGAAGTGAAACTAACCAGGTCAGTCAGTCAGAGAAAGGACACGGCTTCATCTTGCCAACTATTGCAACACACGGAGAATGTTTGCATCATAATCCACTGAGAAACAGTCCGAAAACAAGTTAATTGGCTTCAGTCAGTTAACTCGCGGTGTCATCTCTCGGTCTGAACACTCCTTTTTTTTAGATACTTATTTATTCTGCTTTTGTTTGTTGGGAATTCACTTGACAATTCATCTAAGAAATTAAGCGGCGTGTGAAGCGACTGCTCGTCCCAAATCTTTCACTCGCTCGTTGTTCCATCCGTCGAGGGGAACGCAGGCAAACATTTTACTTTGGTTCGCCGTCACGGTGACTTTAATGAGGAGTGATGGTTGGATTCCACTTGATGTCTGAACTCACGTCTGAGAACATTTGCAGTTGTCACTTTGTTTTCTCTCTCCTCGACTCCCTGTTGGTCCAACCCCCTTTTTGTTTTTGTTCAGGAAACTTGCTTTGAACCCTTTTTGCCCACATGTAGTGGTGGGCGACATGCAGACAGACACTGTGACACCGTACAGATTCAACAGACAGACTGGAGTATCAGTCCTGTGAATACCTGCTGGGGGAATTAAGGCTTTGAGGGTAATGATAGGGATCAGAACCGGCTGGTGCCATCGCCAATAGAGGTCGTCGGCTTTGGTCAGGATATCGGGATTGGACATGAACCTCAGCTGTCAGTGAGAGCTGACAACTTGATAGATTACACACAGCCTGTTATCTTGACGTGATACATGCAACCAGTGCAGGATAGCGTGCAAGATATCATGCATCCTCCTCTAAGACTGGAATTTAGGCTTTCAGCTGCAGCTGCACATCAAAATAATCCCAAGTGGCACAAAGACGAACTGCACGTGTGCATCTTGTAACTTGAAGTCTTCACCTTTAATCTCTTTCTATTGTCACGTCCCTGCCGCTGCAGATTATCTACATGGGCTGGGTGGACGAGAAGGAGCAGGACTCCGTCCAGGACCGAATGTACTCACCAAAGTTCCTCGCTCTGAGAGGTTCCTCACTCTTCAAGTTCTCCGCTCCGCCTGTGAGTCTTCCAGCCGTTCGTATTTTCTTCCCCACCTACGTCTTCTTTAAACAGTCCAACATCTGTGTGTGCACTGACGTCGCTCCACCCAGCAGGGGGATTCTTCTTATGTTAATGTATTGTTGAGGGAGAAAAGTCTTTCCTGCTGTCGGTGACGGCAGCTCGATCATTTGGTCGGCATTGATCTTCCTCCTGACTGATGATGATCATTAAATCTGTTTACATTGTGCCAGCCACTTAAGTGATTATGACGAGAGGGATAAGCTGTCGATGGTCCCGGCGATGTGAGGAGATTGATAGAGAACTAAAATTGCCTGCTCAACTTGAATGTGCCGATATAAATTGAATATGCTAACGTGAGTGGATGGAGGAGAATATAGAAGCTCGCTCGCTCCGACGTCTTGACAGGCTTCTTCATTATTGAAGACGAGGTACCTATGAGGAATATTTTGCCTCGGAGGTGCATGAATACTCCGTTCATCAATAATCAGAGTGTGTTTTAAGCCAGACGAAGAACACATTCATCATCACTGTGAGAGTTCATCTGCTTTCCTCTTATTGTTTGAGCTTCTTATGTAACGTTTCCAGGTGACAACATGGGACTGGACCCGAGCAGAGAAAAGCTTTACCGTCTACGAAATAATGTGCAAGATTCTAAAGGTAAGGCCGCCTTTCCGCATGCAGTCAGAGAAGCAGCCCTCATCCTGGATAGGTTGGGTAAACATACAGCAGAAAGTGCAGCCTGGGGGACACAATTGATGCACTGCAAAAACAGATACAAGCTATTTTTGGAATTGACAAAGAATGCAGGAAGTAGAAATGCAAAAATGTATCAATAAAAAATAGAAATACATTATGGCAACGTAGTCATACTATTTTAACTAAAGATAACAGCTTCAAATACATGCTGATGATACAGCGGCTTGTATTAGAGACGCCCTGAAGGCCTGTTTCTGAACTCTGGTGAGTGACTGGAAACCTGAGTGAGGCTTCACAGCACCAGAAACTAGGACAGAAGATGAGGTTGATGGAGGAAGCAAAGGAGAGTGAAAGAGAGCGTGGAGGTCCTTACCTGCTGCTTGTCACTCAATCAGTGCAGTGCTACGTGTTAGCAACTGTACATTAACACTCCTGCTATGAGTTCAGGTGGAGACACAGCAAGCTCAAATGACAACAAACCTCACAGCGCTGCAACTGACCTCACACAGCCCCTGACACTGTTACTGGCGCTGCCAGTGACCTCACACAGTCTCTGTCACTATTAGCGACGCTGCCAATGACCTGACACGGCTGTTTGTTGGTCATTAGTTTTTCCCTGCAAATAATATCAAAGTAGTGCAGTATTCTGCCGACAGGCACAGTTTTAAGCCGCTGTTGCTTAGCAACACTGCGTAATGCTGCTTTAATAGATACTAAACCATTATAATAATGTTATGTTTTATTCCTTGTTTAGCCATTTCAACAGTGTCTTTTTAACTGTTTTGCATTTGCACTTTTAAACTCTCATTGAAGCTTCACATCATGACGACTCGATTCAATCCCATAACAAGAAATATATTATTACTGCATTATACTGAATGAGAGGTAAAACAGTATCTGGTTCAGTATCTGTACCGGCTGTGCTGTACTTTATCATGGTAGGATAACGACCTCCTGGACAAGCGGAAGCACTGCTTCAGCGTGCAGACGGAGAGCGGAGAGGACCTGTTCTTCAGTCTGGAGCTGGATTGCGAGCTGCTGATCTGGGAAAAGGCTTTTCAGATGGCCACTTTCCTGGACGTGGAGAGGATCCAGGTGAGGAGCCGAGCACGCCAGGAACGGAGCTCAAGCTCTGGTTTTACTAAATAGATTGTTGAATGTCACCGTGACATGTTTCAGCAGAGCAGCGCCGTGGTTTCTCGTGTCCTTGTAAAGTATTCATGCGTAACATCTTGTCCTCTTGTTCCGCAGTGTAAAACGTACGCCTGCATCATGGAGAGCCACCTTATGGGACTTACAATCGACTTCAGCATGGGCTTTGTTTGCTTTGATGCGGCTTCGAAGGTGAGTGTAGGACAATCCCTCATCACCAATGAGAGGAGGGAGAGAGAGATCTCCTCGGTGAGGTATTTCTGTATCGCTCACAACATGATGAAACTGCTCGTGACACCTCAGCTTTCCACTTTTTTTTTCTCCTCCGCACTAACTTATTCTGCAGCGTGTGCATTTTGTGGGTTTGAGCACATTTGTTTTGACGGCTGGTTCCCCCCCCAGCTCAAAACCTCTCACTCCTGCCTGCAGTTCACTTTGGCCTTTTCCCCCACTCGGAGAGCCGTGCAGTCTCCTCCGCTGGTGCACGTTATGTGGACGAGCAGGACATAAGCGCTGCCATATTGTTCCCTAAGATTCTGGCCCCCGGTCGCTGTAATGAGCAGCAATATTGTTCCCCCGAGGACGATATAAAGGTTGGCAGGATATTGTTTACATCGAGACAACGCAGCAAACACCATCCATATGCGGAGCTGCGTCCACAGACAACACAAGGTGGGGGGGATTGTAGCATGATTATAAATTGCTTTTGGCAAATTTCAAACCGCCTGTCAGGATTAGTTTCAGTCAAGAGCAGAACATGTATGTGCACGTGTGAGAGTCATGCACAGCTGTACGTGACCCCCTTACACGAATATGTGTCACAAGGCAAAGTGCACTTGGCTTGTTGTTGACCCGACATACAGAACAGTGATAGCACAACGACATCTAATGCATTATTATAATAAACACTACGATTCAACTGTTTCTTAACTGATGCTTATCGTTAAACTGACAGTTCTTTACCAGATCTTCTTGATGGATTACGGATGATTAAATACAGTGTGTATGTTGTTAGATAATCTATCAAATGCATGAAGACATACGATGTGTCAGACGAGGGTTTGACTTCAATCAGCAGGTGATTAAAGACACATGAGTGCAGGAAGCTCTGACACGTGAGACTAATCAGGTGATTTAAAGCGATGAATTAATGAGACAAACAACATGCAAGACATGAAAGAGTTCATGTGAATCAGCAGGCTGCAGTAGAAGAGGAAGGCGGTCTGGTTCTGATTTCATGTCAAACACTTCCGAGGCCCGAACCACCGATACCAGACTCGTTTGTATTTTTAGAAGCTGCTAATGCATCGTTACATAAGGGAGAGCCATGAGTCACGATCTGAGCTTCATTAATGAGCTACTTCCCAATAAATGTTCAATACGACCTGAGCCAAGCAGCCAGTTATTTCTTTTTTCTTCATAATGAATTGCATGAATGCTTAAAGAGAAAACGACGCGCTTGTGTTGTGTTAAATCTGGACTAACGATGAGTTCTCGGAGAGGATGTTCACTAAGAGTCGGGCTGCAACTGCGAGTGACTCCGCTGATCTACCGTGTGTGGCGGCGCATACACACACCGGATTAGCAGGACACACACACATGCTGTGAATAACTTTGACAAAAGAAAAAATACTGAGCATTGCAGACGCCAATTAAGGGAAGAAAATGAGCAGAGATTCTTCCTGGAAATGTTAAACATCTAATATGAAGTGATGTTATAACGGCCCAAAGTGAGCCGCAGTGATTGACGTGGAAGGTCGACTCTCTGCCTGTAACTCAAGTTAAGTTGATGTACATAGATATTCAACATTTTACCACCTTTCGCTTTATTTTTCCGTGACATTTACAGCAGCTTTTTACTTCCCATGTTCACAGCATGAGTTCAGGCACTGCAGCGTCTACTTACAATTGCAGATCCGGATTCAGGTGAATTGCGTGGTCAGTTGTCAGCCTGAGGAGAGGAGCATGCCTAGCAACCGGCTGTCGTCATGCACACTGTGCAGCTTTTTTTTTACTCGGTTCGGTTCAACTCTAATTAAATCTCTGCAGCTCTGCTATCAGAGATGGAATTGCTGAGATTTTTTTTTTTTTTTACATAAATGACTGGCGTAGTTTCTATAACAACAACTTCACCAAAAAAAAAAAAAAATGCCAAAGCATGAAACAGAAAGGATTCTTATTTGATGAAGCTTGATTCGTGTCGGCGCACTGTTAAAAAACGTCTGAGAAGAATCTGGTGACAACCGGCTTATGGGGGAAGTTAGCCCCGAAGGCCTGCTGACAGAAAGGCTTTACGAAGTACGCAGCCTCTTTGTCACATCCCCTTGATGTCGGATACTACCTCTTTGTCACGGCCCCACAATGGGGGTGAGAAAGAGTCAGTGTTTGACGTGCGGGGATGTTTGTTATTTGATGCGGAGGGATGAGAACATGCTGATAAATACCACTTTCACCCCTGAGATCCGGGTTTGAATCCCGCTAGGCCGCCGGCTATTTGTATTTATTTCATTTCAGGACAATTAGAAATAATTGGTTTGCTGGAACTTGATTAAAAACACAGGCTGAGCCGAGTTATTTATAATGAGTCAAATAAATCTTGCCTGATTTTTATTTTCTATCTCCTCGTTTTAAGGCGGTACTGTGGAGATACAAGTTCTCTCAGTTAAAGGGATCGTCCGATGACGGGAAGAGCAAGATCAAGTTTTTATTCCAAAATCAAGACTCCAAATCTATCGAGGCGAAGGTAATGAACTCCGACTGCTCTTCAGTGTAGTGTGTCAACAAAAGGTTACAGAGAATTAATGACTTGGTTATCGATCTCTTTCTCTTTTAGGAGCTGGAGTTCTCCAACCTCTTCGCCGTGCTTCATTGTATTCACGCTTTTTTCGCTGCCAAAGTCGCTTGCCTGGACCCGGTGTTCGTGGAGAGCCAAGGCACCGCGACGACCGCCGGGATTCCTTCGCTGCCCGGCATCTCCTGTAATTCACAGACACCTAAACTGAAATATGCCACTTGACAGGTGCTGCTCTTTTTAGAGCCCCTCTAACTTAGTCATGACTGTGGCCTCGAAGACGAAGGACATGATGGAGGACAGTTATAAACGGACCTTCCTCAAGAATATACGCAACCGACATGTCTGAAGCATCGGATTTTTCTGGATTTGTGGACCTAAACATGAAGCTCTACTTCAAATAACTTCACAGGAAGACTCTACGGACAGAAAGGGTTTGATTCAAAGCTCTTTTATGTGAATTTGCCCTTCTCTTGATCCTCTGACGTTCTTACCATTGACACATCAAAAAGAAAAAAAAAAACGCAGGTATTCTGCTTTTCTATGTCATCCGAGTGCTGATTTGGAGTTTAGCCTTCTTTTTGTTTTTTTCTCCACATCAGCCGACACATCTGCCCTTGAACTTCTGCGAGGATACTCACGCACACTGGATACGTACTAGCCGGTACAAGTATGAAGATACTCTGTGTTTCCTTCTTATTGTTTGTACCAATAGCAGTCAGATGTATTTTCCCACTGAATCGTTATTAGAGTCCAATAAAGGCTGAACAGCAGCATCAGTCTATAAAACATCTGGGTAAATCTGATTAGACGACGGTTTGCTGGCAGCGCCGCCGGATGAAATGGACGGTTATAGTCGGTGTGTGTACAAATCCGCTAAGTCGGCTCGTTTCTTTTTCTCTTTATAGTTCGTAAAAAACATCCGATGTGGTCGGAAATAGTCGTCCCGCTTCCTGGATTACCGGATCGAAGGGCTCCTGATGCCGGACTAAGAGCGACACTCTTATAATATAATCAGTCTCACCATCCACTCCGCCCTAATCTGACGACAGCACTCGATAAACATGATTAGAAAAGTATCATTACGCTTATGACATTTTTTCATTTCCAAAACTTGATTATGTAAATAAACGACTGACCTTTACGTGAACTTGAAGAATTATGGCGATTACTTGTAGGGATTAGAGGGCATTTGTTAATTTGATGTGCGCCGCAGACAGGTTAGATAGCTCATAACTTTGTGCTCTCGTTAACTCTTTGGACCAATTTAGAAGAATGAAACTGTGTGTTTTTTTCGGAATATTTTATCTGTTTTTTGACTTCGGACCTTGTAAGTGTGATTAAAAAGGTTGATTGAAACGCAACAAGAGGAATCTATAAATAAATGGCCTTTAAAGGTTTAAGATGCCCCTTTAAACTTCGCTCTGCTGAGTGACGGCTCACCGCTCTTACCTTCTCTTACAAAGTAGAACCCAGACAGACGAGGCCAACGAGGGGTACGAGGGTCAACAGGTAGCTCGGTGCTCTGCAGGCCGGTCGGACGAGACGAGGGACGATAACAGCTGTGCAGTCTATGCAAGGAGAGTCAGAGTGACGCTTTTGTGCTTTAAAAATGATCTCGGTCGCATTACCCTTATAACACAGGAGCTAGAGAGTGAAGTTTATTTTATTTTTTTGCAGATGTTTTATTAACAAATATACTGTGTAATAAATTAATAAATGAGACCTTTTATAACACGGCTCGCTTTGATGTCAGTTTCATTTGTCGCCGCGTCAGATCACAGTCAGCCGGACTGTTTAACTCATTTAAACTCCTGAGAAATACAAAGGGATCAAAGGTGAATTATTTCGGTATGCAGCTTGTATCTTGTAC
>CAAKHC010001077.1:166301-187103 GCA_901007825.1 Macroramphosus scolopax
ACTGTGTAATAAATTAATAAATGAGACCTTTTATAACACGGCTCGCTTTGATGTCAGTTTCATTTGTCGCCGCGTCAGATCACAGTCAGCCGGACTGTTTAACTCATTTAAACTCCTGAGAAATACAAAGGGATCAAAGGTGAATTATTTCGGTATGCAGCTTGTATCTTGTACTACCTTGGAATATATTTTCAAATTAAGGCCGTATAGCAGTGGAGTAAACAGGGAGTGGTAACACGTTGGAAATCGAATTTTCTACCACGAAAACAAGCGTTTTTATAAATCGTTAGTTTAATATTATATTTAATGTATCAATGTTCCGATTGAGGTCTGGTAGAGAGAAAGGTCCTCGAAACTGGTAGAGACGTTTAGCAAACATCCAGTATATGCACACAGTATTGAGGTGTCTGTGCAATAGGAACTTTTTCTTCCTCAGAAAGCCCTCAGTGCCCCTAATCCTCTTCTGTAAGTGCGTACTTGAGCCGGGTGACTTGTTTTTGTCAAATGTGTGTGAAAGTTAACATTTCATGGAATAATTAGGAGATTTATTTGTGGTTAATTAGTTCATTATACTCACACAGAATGTTACTAATTATGCTAAACCTACACAGAAGTCAACACTAGGTTTTTAAACTGCCTATGATGGTAACAGGAAGCGTTGAGTGTTTGGATCCTTCATTACGTAATGAAAATAGAGAAGAGTTACCACGAGCCGTGTTTCCGTAGATTACCAGATACGCATTTGTTTGTTTGCCACGAAGATCCATCAGACATTCGGGCGCCGCCGCAGTTCAATGATTAAAAGAGACTCGATGTGATTGTGACCTTTATTTTTGTGCCAAACATTTACAGAGAAACAACACGTTTTTCTAAAGGATCCGAGCACACAATGAGAAAATCACCCCGGGCCCGATCCACGGTAACACAATTGTTTTTGGCTCTTAACAAATAAGCGACTTGGTCTCTGCCGGGTGCCGTTTTCGCAGTCAAATCTCGTCCACGTTTAATGAAATTTCAGCAGTCCCATTAACTTTGGTGCAAGGCGTGACCTGAGAGTCGAGGCTGGAGGTCCCCTGCTTTCAATACTTAATGTGCTTTCTAATTAGCAATTACATTTTAGATAATGGTATATAAACTGTTCAATGCCTGTAATCGGTCATGTGCATACTACCCAAATAGAATTGGACTATATTTGTGTTGGCAATTATAAAATGAGAAATGATTCCGTTATTGCTCACTTGCACAAAGCTTTCCGATGAATGTAGAAAAAAAAATAAACCTTACTTAAAATAAACGTCACCTCTTCACTCACATAAACAACTAGTAGAATAATCAGCCTGTTTTTCAAACAAAGTAGTTTTCATTACACCAGAACTAAATGAAGACCTAGAGCACTAATATATCTTATCTATTTAACAGACAGCAGTGGAGTTTTGGTGTACAAAGAGTTCCCAGTGTGAAGTTACAGTACAGCAAGAGGGTGCTACGACAAACCAAAGGCAAATTAAACCGTTTGCAGATAACGATACATTTATATACCACCTATATACTCAATAGAATAATATCAACAACATTCATCTCAGCTTGTGGAATACTAAATTATGCATTCAAAAAGTAAGATGAAGAAAGTAGAAGCAACAACAAACTGGTCTATCAGTGATGTGCTGTTATCTTTTTTTTTCACCGTGGAATGTTTTTTTTTTTTTCTTCTTTTTTTTTTAGAAATATACCATCTTTTGGGTAAATTCAACTGTGCCACAAAACACAGTGATCCTAATGTGATGGGGTACGTTGGCACTTGAAAGCCATCACTATCAGAGACGTTCCGCAAGCAGATTGTACTTCAATATGATTCACATCGCAAGTGTGGTCCAAAATACAAATTAGGCCAAAAAAACGTCACCTCTTCGTCACTTGAGGGCTGCAGAATAAGGTGCTTCGTTTGGACAGTCCAGCATACAAAAGGCTTCTCAATTTGCATTGTCTTCAATATAAAATGCAGAATAATTTGAGATTTTGTCTCAAGGCCGTCGAATCAATGAATACTTTTGAAATTGTTTTCCCCACAGAACATTTTCGGACTTGATCACTTGGGACATCACCTCCAGTGACCGAGCATAAGATGTGAAGCAAAGTCAGGAACAATGAAGGCATATACAGTATATTCATGCATGTACTCATTATTAACACCCCTCCTAAACTGCTGAGTCAGTGAACTACGTTTGAATTGTTTTGATCATCTTAAACCTCAGATATGATTATCTAGACTGATATTTGCATCGGTGATGGAGAAGAAAACAGAGAGGAGAGGGGTTAAGTCTGATAGTCATTCCAGGGATGCCTACAACACCGTCTCATATCAAGTAGGATGTCAGCTACTCATATGCAAAGTGGGAAAACACAAAGCACCCTGTAGAAAACGTTACATTAAAAGGTGCCCAGTAGAAAAAGTTTATGAACCAATCTAGTGATCTCTTGTAATAGGAAGGTACAAAACACGTTGACCTACAACAAGATATCAAGAAGAGTAATGGCGTAAGTGCCCTGCTCATGAGTATGCAAGAATGTCTTACTCTTAAACTGAAAATGGGAGGACGTGACCTTATTTGCCTTTCAGTGTCTTCGGCTCCCTCGGCGGCGTTAAATCGCCGGACCCTGTCAGGAGGTTAAAGCTTCTAAAAAAAGGTGTAATAAAACTTTTTTCATCTTAGAATCATCATATTTTTTTAACAAATATAGTAAGAACTTTGCTTTTGTACAATTTTTTTTCTCTCTCTCTGCAAAAGTCTGCAGAGCTCCTGGCGTCGTGATAAAATCTGGCTCTCAAAACGGGTTTTTTTTCTGAAACTATGTTCATATACTTTTTACAGATTTTTGTTTTCCATTTACAAATCAAAAGAAAACAACATATATTCACAATTCATGGCAATCAGAACATTATTATCCAAGATTATAGATGATGTTTCCATCACAGTTTTGCCAGAGATGTAATGGAAATAATGCTACATTTGTACCAAAGTGGGTGAAGAGAAGCGGTTCAGCAGGCGTTGCACCCGTCGTGAGCGGACATCGAGCGATTCAGTCATTTCTCTCTGTAATACAGCAAATACGCTTTAAGGGACTCAGGCAGCGGTAAAGCCATTATTTGGTCTCTCAACATGTTTACTTGCTTAAGGATTTCAATGTCGCCAATGTCTCTTTCCTCCTCTTCCTCCACTTCCTTGTGTTCCTCCTCAGCGTGCTCCTCTTCCTCGCTCTCCACCATTTGTGGAATCAGCTGGTTGCCGACAAAAACGTACGTGTTGATGCGTCGCCGTCGGCAGCGCCTGCGTTTGCGCTTCTGGGGGACTCGCTGCACCGTGCCCTTCCCCTGACTGTCCTCGCTGGCCAGGCCTCGGAGGGTGCGGCGGATGTAGATCCGGGACAGATCCTGAAGGCTCCGCACGGTCACCGGGGCTGAGGACAAAGAGAGATGACACAGTCCTTCAGGGCGACGCGCGAGAAAAAGAAGAATAATCCATGAAACTGCCCCACTCCTTCAACTAGTTCAGCATAAACAAGAAAAGCAGTCAAAGAGAAAACTGTCTCAGAAAGAACTGGCGATCTGAACCGGCTGCAAGGCCAGCTCAAAGCAAATATTGCTTTTGGAATCGTCTCATCACTTCACTTTGAATATCTACTGTCCAACTTGAAGTTCTGCCTGCTTTACACTTCAAGACGAGTTAGGCATGAAGAAAAAGATTCCTTTCACATGTTGTTGAGGACAGAGGCGGGAGAAACTCACGCAACTGGACAGCATCAGGCCTCTCTCCATCTGCTCTGCTCTGCTGGACCAAGGGGGCAAAGGACACCGCCAAGATGTTTTTGCTCTCCCATGTGCACTGGCCAGTCCTGGTTATCTGGGTCAGCTGCATAAACAGACAGAAACAGAGCACACAACTCAGGGCTTCTAAATTATTAAATTCCGTCAGACATAGGAGAGTGAGAGCTAATGTTTCAGCTCGGCTCGGCTTCATTGACAGTACATGTCATGTTCTGCTGACGAACATGCATCTTGACTGTGTTGTTGGTTGTTGATATTGTGTTTGTATAAATTTACAATTTCATTAGAGGACACGTCAGCCTGCTTGATCCTGCATATAAATACATATATTTGGCTTGCAGATAATATAATGCCCTGCAGTTGAAATTACCGCACGCTTCTACAGCTGCAGAAGACATTAACTCCTCATTTATACTTGCTTAGTGTGTGTGAACATTACGGGCTTCATGAGGAGTCGGAGCATCGCCGTTATCTCAAATGTGTAGAAAGGGATGCTGGGTAATATGGATCGAATTTAATTGAGATATTGATGAATTAAATCATCACATAATCCATTTGTTGGAACATTGTTAAGAAGTTGCTAATGAATATATCAGTAAGTCGGGCTCACTGATTTACAACATTGCACATAATTATGTGCTTATATATCTAAGGAAAAGCTGCTAACACTCATTTTCGATTCTGCTATTTCCTTAATTAACAAATGAATCATTTGGTCTGTTAAAACTATTTTGCCAAAAGAAAACTCCAGAACAGACTCGCGTAGTTTCCAGCAATTAATAACTGCAGTTCTAGGATGCAGTATATTGGAGATGTACCCAACAATTTATTAGGGAAATGTACGATTTACACACATTTCACTCATCTGTTGGTTCAAGCCATAACTAGTGATTATTAGTCCACAGTATGACGATTATCAAAGAGCAATTAAACCACGGCAGGTTAAAGACTCAGGGTGCATGGTAATGATCTTAGTGTGGTTGGTGGGAGAGGTGGAACACAACACAACAGGTCCAATAATACCAGCACACAGGCCCCAGACGCCAGGTTAAACCCATTCATCGCCATCACTAATGTTCCCTTAAGGAAATAAAAATACATTCTTTCTGTACGTTAATGCTGCTTGACATGCCGTCTCTCACTTTTCGCTACAGGTAGCTGCAAAATAGATTTGTGCATTTAGTGTGCAGCTTCCTGTTTACTTTACATGTGCTTCAGCTATAATTTGCTGCTGGTCTTGTGAGCCCGTGTGACAACATGTGTGTCTCCGTGTGGCACACAAATTCAAAATGAGTGAAGAAAATTGCAGGTGACAAAGCTGGTTTCTTGATGTTGCCACGTCTTTGAAGATCCTCAATCATAAAGCATGTCAGCACTTTCAAAAAAAAAAGCTCTCTTTCCCCTTATTTGCACTACAATGGGAGATTATATTTTTGTCCACACGATTTTAAAAAGCTTGGTTTTTTTTGGGGATGTGGAAAACACTGGCTCGGTGCTATAAAGGTCACATCAAAGAGAGACATGAATTCCATTTTTAATCAACTGAAGCTGCTGCAGCGACCACAGGAGTTAGACAAACAGGTGCAGTATGTTTAAATCATTAAAAAAGTGATCAATGTACCAGAGTCAATGGGAGGCAACAGGGCAACCTTGTAGTTTTTTTTAAATTTCAGATTAAAATAAATCATTCAAGTAAATGTGGATCGACTGTCCTGTATTTGGGAACATTCCGTACTTGCAGTGAAGAGATATGTTAAGTTTGTTTTGCAATTATCAGCACAAATAATAAGCTGTTTTGTATAATTCTGATGGTGAAACACTTACCTGATCCTCTATAGGCATCACCAGAATGCCTCCGATTTTCAGCAGTACTTTCATGTAATTTTCATGGTCCTTCTGCACTCCGGCACCACAGTAAATGCGATCGTATTGGTGGCTGTCTGCTGAGATTTCAAGGCAATTACCGACCACAAAGACGGGTTCACAGATCTCAAACCTGGGAAAAAAGGGAGGACACAGTGGGGGGAAGAAAAAAAAACAATTTTCTTTAGCTGAGACGGAATTTTGCAATTCTCGAAGAGGCACACTCGAAGATATTTAATTTGCATTTCCACTTTTGAGTTGAGAAAGGTTGTGAATTTTTATTCTTTCCCTCAGGAGAAGTTGTAGTAACTTTGGCGCGCCTTCAACTTTTCATTCATTTTTTGCCATCACCTGCATAGCTAATGACAACAGTAAACTTAGAGTGCTCAGAGCTTGTTAGCACGAGTTAGCCTGCCACACTCACACAGGACAACCTCGTATCTGCTAAACATCAGCAGCATCATGAGCATGCTCGTATGTTTATTAGCTTATAAACTTTAGGACTGCTGTACAAAAACGCCCCATTAACTCTGTAGTCTTTTTTATTTCAAATGAATGCACCCAATAAAGCATGTACTCACTTATCAAAGCTGTCGCTGTTCTTAATGAATTCATCCAGTTTCTCTCGGGCATATTCAACCACGTCCTTATGCAGCTCGACTCCGTGGTTCACACCGAACGGCCCTTTGAAAGAAGAAATCACAAGAGGAGGAATATTTTCTTTAAAAACAATCAATGTAGCATCAAGTGATCTTATTATTATATCAATGGTGACGTGTATAGTAGGTACAAGCTGTACTGTTGAAGCCGGATCGTTCACCCTGACCACTATACTTACCTATGATGAGGCCAACCATGGTGCTCAGGTAGCCTGTTCCGCTTCCCAGATTGAGGAAAGAAAGTCCCGGCTGCAGTTTGAGGGCCTCCATCACCTCAGAGTATATACACGGGGCTGAAAGATGTATGTTGCCGTGTTTCCACGCCAAGTCTTTGTAGGCACTGTCCCGATAGCCGTCCAGATAATATTCACCGCGATCTATCGCCCGGAAAGCCTGTTCAACTTTTTCCGTGCGAATATATTGGGCCTCTTTCAGATTATCAATAAGATCGTCGTTGTCCTCCCCGGCGCTCACTGCTCCCCCCATGATGACAAGAGAAGAGAAACACAGGGGCAGAACTTGTTCTTGTTCTTGACGAGGGATTTCTCCTCAGTGTGGCATGGAGCCGCTGCGACTCCTCTGGTGTCGGTTCAGACGACGGTCATGTCAGGCCAGCAAGTGACCTGAGAAGAAAGAAGCATGTTATAGCAATTTGTCTGGTCGGGGCCGCAGCATGTGCTGGAGTCTAAAGGTCCACAAATCTGAGTGAAACAGAGCGAAAGAGACGAATAAATGCCAGGAATTCTTCTATTTTTTATTACTATTACTTGGGGGCAGCAAGAACAATTTGTTAAAATAACCTAGTTAACAAACCGTAGCTTATCTACACATTTACCGTGTATGTCTACATCGATTTGCTGCTTGGAGCTGAGCAGGTAGTGCAGTGGGTTTGTTTTTTTTACAGCTTTGCTACTGAAAACCGTCACGTGCAAACGGCCATAAATGGGGAGACTGAACCGAAATAGTAAAAGTTTTTAAAGAAACATACAAAGCGCTATAAATCTCTGCAAAGCCGAGGGAAGCTGCAGGGTAAGCTGACAATAAGTCTGTGGGTTCTACGAGTAACGTCTCCGACATTACACATTGTTATTGTTCTATGAAGTTATCCGATGGATATCGGACAGATTTAAAAGTTGAACCTCTGAGGACTTTCAATCCTCTGTGTTGTATATAACACCAGACTGATGTCCAGAGTCAGTGGTGACACAAATTTGATGTATTTTTTTCTTACTGATCACAAGTCATGTTCACAATCACACCATGTGTTGGGTCACAAACACTGAGGACACTGGTCATCAGAGATCTGAACTATTGGTGTTACTATATTATACGTTCTATGAATTTAATATCATTAACTGACGGATAAAAAGGAGAAAATAAAACAACACTAGTCAGTTTTTGAACATGTTGTGACTGCTTTTACTACATAAGTCTCCTGCCTCAGAGCGAATGGGTATAACTGGAGATAAGAAACAGGTCTGAATTCCCTCTTCGCCTTCTCAGCATCTCCACATCTGACTCAGCTAATAAAGATTAAACTCAGGGGTGACTTTGTAGTGAGAGGCCTGGCACGGTAATTTTCCATTGGTTCTTACTCGCAGGAAAAAAGGACCATTGATTCGTTCTCCATCACTGATTGTACAGCTGCACTTTTTCTAATCCTAGTTTTTCCTACTGCCCTTTTTATTGCTCTCTGTAAAGCAGAGTCCTTTGAGTTCTTTTGCAGTTCAAAGAAGGAAAATAGCTCAGGGGAGGGCAATCTACAAACAAAAGGCTTTTAGGCACGACAGTGGTCTTTTACGGTTGATCATCCACAGGGGTCATTATTCACCCGCTACTTCTAAACATATCAAAAAGACCAGTCAGGTAAAGGTAACATTTGAAGCAAGGAAAAGGCTTCTTTGTAAAAAACAGTCCACTGGTAAGCAAACATGGGGACGTCTTGGGGTTGACCTCTGAACAAGGCGGACGCAGGTCACGGCTGGTTTTATACGGACACCTCACCGGAGCATGTTGGATGACGAGACATGTAACAGATCCTTCAGAAACAGAAGACGTCCACTGTAACTAGATACTGAAGGCATGTCTTAGTAGACAGACTCACAGGCCACCTGACAGACATCTGAAACTAATGATTCTGATGGCTAAAATCACCAGCCAATTAACGGTGGAGGAACTTCAGAAGTTTTAATTGCAGTATTTTCAATCAATGGTTAGTGTTTGTGTTAGGGTTGTGTTCAATACTAATCTGAAATAAACACCTCTGATTCCATATTTGTTTGTTTTATGTAATAACATTTTGTGATCAATATTGTCAAACACTTTCTTTAAATCAATAAAACTCCCTGCTGCGTATTGATTCTTGTCCATGGCTGGAGCTCATCATGTCACTAACACTAACCCCTGAGAATGATTTGCTCCATAACCATGTTATAGTTCTCAATACAATTGTCTGAACTCATAAAAACTAACGTTTACAGTATTGTTTTAATCTAACAAAGCAATGAAACTGCTCTGATTTCCCTGTTGTTGACATCCTGCTAATGGATTTCCATTTTCTGAAGCAGGTGTGAGCGTCTTGTCATCCGCTGCAGCGAAAAAAGCTTCATACTAAGTTCAAACTGAATGAGAGATTAAGTATTTCAAAACGCGTCATTGATGAGATGTGACTGATACAAATTCAGCCACTATGACAAGTTCCTCTGTGATGTCAAAACATTATTAATTCAACATGTGTGCTGTACAAATAACTCTTCTTTCAATTCATAAAATGTGCTTATGTGTTTTTTTTCGCAGCAAAGGAGCATTAATGCAACATGTCCTCTGTGCATGTACTATATAACCTTCGTGAAATAAAACTACATTTATGGATTTAGGGTTTAGCAGTGTTAGCTGGTGAACTGATTCACCAGCTAACAGTTGATTCTAACAGACTCTTTTCTACACAGACATATTGACTTATCAAAGCAAGAAAAGCACTGGTGTTAATAATATGAATAATGGCTTCATTACTTTAATTGTCCGCTATGTTAAGTCAGCGAGCGAGAGCCCAGGGATTTGCTCACCTTAATGGAATGCAGCCATCATTCATGTCAGTAATTCCATTTTAGCTTTTCCTGCTTCGACAAGTGTTGAAAATGGTCTGTGCTTGCCTGAACCAGTGCTATCAGCAGTTCAAACTTTCCTCTTTTTTGAAGGACAAGACACCTCAAAAGTAGTACGGTCCAATTGAAGTGGCATTGATTTTTTTAATTTCACAAAACATTGATTTTAAAAATCTTCTGATACAATACAATCACAGATACATTACTTGTTTTTTGCATGAACATGATTCAGGTGGGGATTAGTGTATGTTCTCACTGACAAAACAGTTAGTCTGCATGTTGTTGTACTTTGTGTAAAGAATATGCAATTTCAGGTTTTAAAATGTGTGTGTATTTTACATTGCCACGTATACCGTTTTTTTTTAATGCATCTTCCTTGGACCCTGCTACACCCTTACAATAAGTTTCCTAAAAATCTATACACTCTGAGTGCACTTTTAGTTGTGTCAATTAAATGCCATGCAACAAGACCTTGCATGTCACATCGAGAGCTTGGTTATCTTTGGGATAATTTATTATACACCAGACTATTAATAGGAAAAATAATGATTAATCTTGAGCTGCAGCCCTACTTTGGTTCTTCTTGCGTGCTGCTCCTACTTAGACAAGTTTTGAATCTGTTTACTCCACTTCTGTCCACCTGCGTTGTTTAAATGTGCCTGCACCTGCCAGGTGTTCTATTTCCTTGTACAAACAGTGATCACAGATGTTCTTGACTACTGACACCTGATGAAGCCAATCAGTTCACCGCCTGGTCACGTGCTGCAGTTGCCACACAGACAGCAGCCTGTCAGCCAATCAGCTGGCTCGACACTTTCTTCGCACTGCGTGTGACGATGGAGCAAAACAACAACAGTGTTTTCATGCCATGTTATACAGCGTTATTAATCACAGGAGTTTTTAATCCATCCTATCAGCCGTACACATCTATGTCGTTTCAAGCACTCATTACACAGGCTGACAAAGGCGAACAGTTTTTCTGTATTCGTCCAGCTTTTTGTTCCGATTTATCGAGCAAACGCAGTTGCGGGCCAACTCTCTGCAGTGCGATTAACCCAAATCTTTACCACTTAACCGGCTGTTTGACAATAATCAACACTGCAGTTTTCACTAACTTCTGTTTGCGTATCCCACCAGGCAAAAGGAAAAATAATTTATGGCGTGATCTAACTTATCTAACGCTAGTGGTAGTTGTGCAGCGACCCATTGGCTTTTCACACCAAAATAGAACATAAGGTACTAAACGTGAATTATGTAAACGCTGCTAGCAGGGTTTACATTCAATGCTTTGTCTACAAGTTAGCATTTCGGTTACCATCTGAGTTGCAGTCAAGTCTGTCTATCGTTAGCTTCTCAGGGCCTGAGTGCGCCATCATCAAAACAGACAAAGCAGGTTGGGTAAGCTCGCCTGTTTGTCCTGCCGTTACAAGCCTAGCAAACACACAACACAGCGACTCGACAGTGTGACGCTAAATGTAACTGACTCATCGTTTACCGAGTTAGGTCGGCTATAATACAAACTAGCTAAATTAATAAGCGGGGATAGTTTGCTGAAACAAATAAAAAAAAAATACTCACAATGCCGTGTCGCATTAACTCGGTCCGTTTAGTGCACGGTGCAATGCGACGGTGAGAGGTAGTTACTTCCAGACGTTAGCAGCCTCTTTCAGAAGTTGACCGTGCTAACCAGCTAGCAGGGTGACACGGTAATCTAGTAACGACGAGTCGTATTGTCGAAGTGGTGGAAAGAACAGCTGAGGAGAGGATGTAAACACAGGTCACGTGGTTTAAAAACGTCGATAGAGGGAAGCACTGTTGCTCACATCTATCTATCTATCTATCTATCTATCTATCTATCTATCTATCTATCTATCTATCTATCAAGTCATTGTTTTGCAAGTCCCAAGTAAGTCTGAAGTATTAACACCCAAGTCGAGACATGTAAGTCTCAATAAAGTCTGAAACTTTGGGTTTCGAGTCATATTGTGATCTTTACAAATATAGTGTCGTTTCAACAACAAAAAATCCAACAGAGTAATACTTACAATATTACATCTGTATATTGAATATATAAAAAATAGCTTAGCCTATTTGTGTTATTTACTTTTTGGTTCACAATTTCACTCACTCTCTTAACTTTTGATGTCATAATTAATTATAGTTAGTCATTTAAGAGTCAGTTCAGCCAGTTTGAATGAATATCAGAGCTCACTAGGGTCTGGTGTACAAGCTTAGCAAATCAGCATTTATATTGAATGTGTTGATGTCAATATGTTTGTTTGTTTTTTTGCAAACTATGCAGCCAGTTTTTACCAGCCTGATGCAAAATGAAGAATTAGTGTTAACAACCAACACATGATGAAGCCAATCAGCTCGCCACTCTCTGTAATTCTGTGGTTATTAAGTCCCACTTATATGACGACAAACTATTTCATTATAGAGTAGAGAGTCACGGGTTGCAGAGCACTCACGGATGAAGACTAGTCAGTTTTGCTTCAAGTATCTTAAGTAATTGCTTACACACCCATTCAGGATTATTAGTCACGTCATTCATACACATAATGGGCTTGAGTTATTAATCAAACTAAATCAGCATGTCAACTCCACGAATGGCTTATTAGCTTCAGATTCAGCATGGGATTAAAAATGACATTAAAACCAGGCCCGTAATTAGAAATACTGAGGTCAGGGGGCAAGATTTCCTTAAGTAGCACCCCTGCCTGTCTAATTTGTTACTCGTCAGTTTGCATAGACATCTTCCCTCACAAGATCAATAAAGTCATCCATCTAAATTAAATATGTTCCTCCGTACATACCTGTAAAACTGAATCCATCCAAGAAGATGATGTTGTAGTAGTGTACGGGCCATTTTTTTTTTTTGTGAGTGTACAAAAATTAAGGAATTATGAAAAATTATGTCCTCAAGTGGACTCAGACCTGAGACGCTGTAATTACATGGACAGGATCTTAAACCCGTAGGCCACAAGTACATCTTGATATTTTGATCCCCAACAGCTCTGAGTGATGAGTTTTAATGGTTAGTATCTTGACCACAATGACCACTCCCTGCTGCTGATGTTATTCCCATTTCTGACCACTAGGTGGTGCTAAAGCCTAAAGAAAGTCAATCCCTTTGACTTCAGGGGAAACTGGGTTCACATTTATTTGAGTCAAGTTAAAAGCCTTGAGAAACCACGCAACCATTTGAAAAGTTTATTTCTACCATACACAAACTGTACAACACAGCGCATATCTGTTTATTATGAAATAGTAAAAGTAATAGGAAGTTTCAATTTACAAACTACTTAAACTGAAAAAGCATTACATTTTAATGTAAAAGAAAATAAAATACAATACAGTTTCATATCATACTAATATCCGTCCACCAAAAAAAAGCATTTCACATTACAAAACATCAAATACTAACAGGGGAAAATAAATTATATTCACAAAACTTCCTGAGCAAACAATGTGTGGTGTAGGAATAAATATAAGAAATTATAAATAATAGATTTAAATTTAAAAATGCGATTCACAATTCAATTTTATAAGATTAGAATTATTTGAACATATTACGTATTTGGAATAAAATAGGGTCTTAGTTCTGTAATTTGGCTCTTGTGCTGTTACATTTTTTTTTTCTTTGAAATATCCTAGGCTACATGTCTTTGACTTCCTTTTTGAAGAAATGAAAAATGTATTGCTCCAATGAATTACTGTTATTTTTTTTTGTATTGACCTTATGTTGAATAGACACATGTAGATACGACCGTGTTCCTTTTCCCTCTTTTTTTTTGTCGAAGTCAAGAGCAGTGCGGTGAAGTAAAAACACAAAATAATTGAAATACAAAAGTGCAATTGATTCGGACAAACAACTGATTAGCCAACAACTATCACTTGTCTATGTCTTCATTTCTGTTTTGTTTCTTCTTTTCAACTTAATGATTGAAACTGAAATGCAAGTTGTAGTGGTAGCCTGCTTCGGTTTTGAAATAGCTACTATTCAAATCTGCCTCAAGCATGCAAGAATATTAAAACTGTCAGACTGGTTGAAATGTTAAGGCTTGTAAGCAGTTTACGTGAACCGTAGTCCATGTTCTTTTAATCACTCCTTCCCTTTTTACCTCTCAATGCTAGAAAAAGTAAAATTAACACCAGACTTTTCAGTCCCAGTCTTGATATTTCAAAACCTGACTCTGAAGCTACTGAGACAACGGTATTTAAACAGTCATCAGGGACATTTCCTCCTATGAAAATAATTGTACTGTATAATAAATTAGACACCATCCACATAATACTGTCCTACCACAAAACATAGTACTCGTATATTTTTATGAATTCATATACATTTAGGCACATACTATATGCACACTCCAAAGTGTGTGCACAGAAGGCAGTTTAATAACTATTTAAAAAAAAAAGAAAGACGTCTTGACAAAGTGGATTTTTGATTTTTGTTGCAGTCTTCTTGTGACATGCGATGGAAAGCAGATTCGGACGTTCGGCTCTCCGGATGATGTTGCATGTTTGCTCAGTGTCACCTCCTGGTTGCATTCAGCGGTAAGAACGAAAGGTACAGTACAGTGGCATTGCATTTTTTTTCATGTCAGTGTTCACTTTGTCCTACCATACATTCAGTTTCCAATAAAGAATAGAAAGCAAACAGCAATGCTTAAAGTATTATTTTGGTAGGGTTTTTTTTTTTTTCACTTTCAAGGGAGCTCCAACTTCTGGTCTAATAATATACGTTTTTTCAACACTAGATGGCGAAAGTATGCCATGAAATTGGAATGTGCTTCTATGTCATTTACAATGTGCAGAAAAATCAACGGAAATTCTTTTAATTATTAAGCATTTACAGTTCCGGAAATAAATTTAAAAAAAAATCGATGAAATAAATACACTGATGAACAAATATAATAATAAATAGCAGTAATATAAGAATGACATGAACACATACGGATTAAAATCGAGCAAACCATACAAAATAATTAAGTGCAAGAGGAGTAAAATCTCACCAGGATAAACATATCAAGTGAATGCAGAAACAGTAAAAGCATTACAAATCTGGCTGGTAATTTTCTCAGTGCATTGTATTTACCAGGAAAAAACCTTTCCAAAAGCCTCGTCTTATACATGCAGCCAAGCCAGTACTCTTCAGTAAAATAGAGCTATCTAGTGCCATTATCCCAAGTCAAAGAAACCTGTTGGTAGCTTACAGCTTAAACATGGATGCCTTTAATAGCTTGTTTGATATTATCCAAGAGGGCCTTGCACTCTGGAGAGTATTCATGCTCCGAGTTGTTGTACATATCAGTTAATGTGTTCACATAGGCTTCAAAATTATGCTCACTGATGGGCCCCTGCAACAAAAACATGGTTGAATATTAGTGAAAACAGCACCGCAAACATGACACTTAATAGAAGATTTGTGTTTTCCAGGTATAATGAGTGGTAGTGGCGTCTGAGGTCAAGGCTTACTGTACCATTTGAGGCAGCTGAATGTCTGTTAGACTGTTAATGAGGGCTTGGCTAAGGCGAGCGAGCTCCTTCAGAAGGCTGTCATTGTGCTGTTCGATCATCTTGTTCTCCTCTTCAATTGTCTTCAGGTTACATTCCATAGACGAGATCTGCTTTCGGGTAAAAAAAAAAAAGGAAAAACAGTCAAATTGAGCGACCAAAAATATCCTGTTCCTAAGAAAGGCTTGTCGGAGTAGATACTTACCTGGGTTTGGAGTTGCATCATGTCTGCTTCTATTTTCATGTTGGATTCATTCAGATCCTTAATTTCATGATCCAAGTGTTGAATGTCTTCTTTGTTTTCAATACCTGAGTTTAAAAAAAGACCTCATTTGTCATAATCCTACTGAAAATGTTTGCCAAGATAAATGTAGATGCAACACGCTGCAACAGCGGCTTCACGCCACGCTGCGTGTCAGAGTGACTTACCACTGCTGGCTTTGAGTTTGATAGTCATCATCTCCTCTTCTGAGTGCTTCTTCTTGATACTCTGTGCGTTCAGTGGGCAACCCGACAGGCTAGTTCAACAGGTCATAAATGACAATTTTAAGTTAGAGCGTATCACAAACCCATGAGAGTACACAGACTGTGAATGAGAATAAAGGTGCCATTGTAGGATTGCAACACGTCGACTGGCTATATTGTTCGGACATAAAATGGAGGACAGGCGGCCTCACCTTCTGTGAGTGGCAAACACATTATTGGCATGTCCAAGGCCGTTGCAGCCGGGCAAGGGACAATGGGGCAGTTCCTGTTTATTGGCCTTCCAGGCAAAGGGCAGCCCATTGATCGACGACTCCTTCTGTCTTTTGGCAGCAAGTGGACAACTCCCTGCACTGCGGTGGGAGGTGTATTTACCCGATATATGGCCCTGTCCATCACATCCAAATACTGGACACCTACCAGAGAAACAAGCAGTCAGGCATTTCAAACACATGATTCAATAGAAAAGGGTTTTGTCGCTAGTTTTTATGGCAAAGTAGCATTTAAAACCACTTTCTGCATGACATATAAAAACGTTGTAAAACTGCAGCAAGCATGGAGACTAAATCATCCTCTGAGATCATTAAAAAAAAAAATCTCTCTTTCAATAACTAGACCGGAAGATTTGTTAACCATTAACTTGATTAATCCAGCCAAATGATGATTAAAAATGAAGTCGCCAAAAAAGTATAAATGGACTCAAATAATCGCATTAACTTAAGTTACTAATCCACTAAAACTTCAGTTAAAACGAACGCTCTGTACAGTTTGACTGATATTTGTGCTCACAAACATAAGCTGAATATCATTAAGAGTTTGTCAGTTGCATTTTCAGGGGGCCTGTTTTCTGCAGGTCAGTAATGGAGTGACATGAATTACCGATAATTGTCATGTATCCCCTCATGCGAAAGAATGTAATTTGGAGGTGGCTCACCCATTCCCTTATTGATAAAGGTGAAAGGTCACCTGAGATGATACAAATGGCACACATGCTGCAGAGTGCTGCAAAAAGCACGTTTCAGCATTTTGTTACTCAACAGCGCAGCAGCACTTAGAGGACAAAACAACACCAGTCCCATCACTTACATCCAGCACAGGTAGGTAGCTTGATGCAAGACACCGGGACAATAGAGGCATGCCATATGGCCCACTATTTACAATAATCTAGGGACATTTGCTACCATCCCCCTGTCTCTCCCTTTCTCTCTTAATGTGTATGAGATCTATTCCAGTCTAATTCCTAAGCTCATGCCCTTGCATTAGTAATTAAAAAGAAAAAATCATTGTCCAGATGTATAAGTAAACAAGGGCTCATATATCTGACTTCGGATTTAAACAGCAAATCAATTACATTAGTTGTTTGTTGTTGTTTTTTTTTAATGCCACTTTCTCAGACAGCAGAGTGCAACGAGGAAGCTGCAAATGAGTGTAATGCCGTCGGAGTGAGCAACATTTTCTTGATATACTATAATTATGAAGAAAGCACTCAGAGGAGAGTGATAAGCCAGATATTTCATTCAGAAAATAGGGGAAAAAAATACAAAATCCCACAAAACACGCTGCTAATCCTTCGAAAATAATTCACTAATGTTGCGACAAAAGAAGTATTATTTTCTTTGTTTAACTTAATGGCCTCCAGGTATAATGCTCCCGGCGCATAGATAGCGTGACACACTTTCATAATATTTTCTTTGTTTTATTTCTGAAACAAAAACAAACGTGACAGCATGGGATGAGAAGAAATCTCTTACTTAAGCTCTTGCTCATCTTTTTCATCCTTGTTTGGTGTGAGCTTCAAACCCCCCTTCCTGGCACGCGGACATCCCGACAAGCTACAAATAGTAGGAGCAAATAGCAAAAGTTAAACAACATGGATGGATGGATGGATGGATGGATGGATGGATGGATGGATGGATGGATGGATGGATAGATAGATAGATAGATAGATAGATAGATAGATAGATAGATAGATAGATAGATAGATAGATAGATAGATAGATAGATAGATAGATAGCTAAATAAATCAGTGAAAAACAAGAAATCCAAAAGTGCAGCATGTTTGCAGCATAAAGTGCGACTTAGCTACCATCTGTTTGAATGTCATGCATCTGACAAATGTATTTCATGATCAGTTTTTTTTTTCTCCGCTACCTTCTGTGCGAAGCGTAGTTCCCAGTCACATGTCCAGATCCATCACAACCAGGTGTTGGGCACCTGCAAGTGGAGAGACACAGGGACCAGGTGCTTTTTACAGCAAAAGACTGCAAGCTGTGGATTCATGCAAATATGCAGAAAAGTGTCAGAAATAGCAAAGAACTTTGCGTTAAATACATCAGACTAAAAAGGAAAATGGGGAGAGAAATCGCTGACCTAAGCTGAGGCAAAAAACAAGCCGTCTAGTTTCATTTAAAAAAAATAAAAAATCCTCTAACAACAACAACAACAGTTTTTGAAAAACACACATACTTTAGTTCCTGAGAGTTGGCTGCCATCAGTGATTTGAGTGTTTTGTCAGCCAGGGGACATCCAGACACACTAGAGAGGATAAAGAGCTAACAGTCATTTTTATGCACTCTTTGATCACGGCTGAATTAAACAACACAATGTCTCGATGCATATTTATACTACATTATTTGAAACACTTCATGAGACTGCTTTTTCGCGTCACTTAAGAAGAAGAACCTCCACATGCCCTGTGACAAGTTTTCAACTGTAGTAATCAACATAATTAAGCAATCGGCACTGTTTCCCTCGTCTATATGTGCGCTAGCTGCTGCTAATGAGAGTGTAATTAATTACAGTACCTCCGATGCGATGCATAATTCCCTGTCACATGGCCGCTGCCGTCACAGCCTGGGGTCGGACAGCTGCGGGAGAACACAAAACATTTAATACAGAGATTACTCTACTTCCCACAGACCTGCCAAGCTTGAACTGAATCTTTCTCTTACACTCAGAACCTTTACGTTGGCAGTAAAGGGAATAAAGAGTTAGTACAGCGGGAAGTTTAGTAGAAATCGATCATACTGCGCAACGGTGAGTTAGATAATGTCTCCTAGTGTCACTGAGGGAATCTGCGTTGTTGTGGAAACTAGAGGATCCTACTTTTCTCCTGGTGTGACTCTCAAGAGGAGGCCCAGCAGAGCATGCACTACAAGAGTCAAGAGTTGTAAGCTTTTACAGGACGTACAGGGAGAAAACTCACTTTCAAATAGATACATTTCTTCTCCACATGAACCTGCAGACATACCAGTTACAACGATCTGTGATGAGGAACGTGGACAGTTCAGCTTGATTTTGACTCACTTCTATCATGCCGTTCTATTTTTAACAATTTGAATTATTATTCATACGGATCATCTGTCAACCGTTTCACAGGGAAGCTGTTGTGAGTCGACTGAATGAAGATGCCTTCTGATGTTCTGACCGTCCCCTCCGAAACAGACCCAGAGCATCAGAACTTACCTTAAAAGCTCTTTCTTTGAGTCTCGTAGTAACAGCTTGGCTTTGGCGCTCATCATGCTCCCGTCTCCTTGGTACAGTTGGTCATCCAAGGTGACCTGATCAAAATCCTCCGGCTGAGAAATAAGGGAACAATGTTTGCAAAATGTCAAACGATCTGCAATGACCTAAAAGTCACTAATTAAATGAAAAAAACCCTGTGTAATACTCTTAAAACACAAGCCCAGGGGTTATAGTGCAAGGCAAAGAGATTACGCTTAAAGATACTTATACTGTAGTAAACCATACATCCATTTAGAGTCATACTTAATCCACATAGTATTTAGGATGTATAGCCATGACGTATGGATTTCCTTCTCTTTTTTTTCTACAGGGGAGATGCTGTGGACACCAGATGTTGTGTGAAAGCAGGTCAAATGTGATAAAAACAAATGAATCCCACCTGTGAAATTAAAAGGGAAGAGAATGTCTAAATCCGGATTAAGAGTCATTCAGGCCGTTGAGGAAAAAGTTTGGATTTGATCAACATCTAGTGTCAATATAATATATTTATTTAGGACATTTTACAAGTTTAACTAGAGCAGCTGTTCTCTAAAAAAAATTCAGAATTTTTAGACTAAATTAAAATATCAGACTAAAAGAAAATATGTATCTGTTTTTAAATTCCTAAAAATGTCCCAGAATGTAGAAAGAACAGTAATGTGGTGTTAAATAAAGGGATAATAGAGTTCTGTTTCATAAGTGTTTAATTTAAAAGAAGTTGTGGAAACTTTCCAAAAATGATATTAAACAGAAAACTATAAATGATTATATAAATGTATGAGAGAGTTAAAGTGAGGTGGCTGTCGGGGGGCTTTGACTCATGATCTCTATATTTCTAATCTCCTGCCAATGACACTCTTACCAGGAAAACTATTGAACTTAATCTCTGTATTGTTTCTAAATCTTCTTATTACCCAGCTGCAGATCCCATTGTTTTAGTTGCACTTGCAAAGCTGCAGAGTCTGATGCCACCAGACACCGTGCACTTTTGACCCTGGCAGCCTCATCTTACAGCAGACAACACCCGTGCCCTTCATGCATATCTTACACCTCTAGATTGCATTCAAAGTGTCAGCCTTGGAGTTTGTTTTACCTCGTCCTGTAAAACGTGTGCTTTGCTGAAGTTTACGGGGATGGGGTTCTCCCAGCTGTCTCTCTCGCACAGCGGATGGTAGAAGGCGGGGCTGATGAGCACGCTCCCGCCTTTGGCCGCAGTTGACTCGGGAGAAGAGAGCGGGTCGTCTGAAGGTGCTTTTGTCTGGGCTTTCACGTTTTCCTTAGACTTCTTCATACTCAAATCCAGGGTGCCATTTTCATCCACCTCTATGAGCATGTCCTGAAAGAAAATAAGTTTGGTGTGCGTCATGTAATCAGTAAAAATGTTGTTCTAATACGTCGTAGAGCTGATAAACAAATCACTGCTCCTATATGAAAGGAGATTATTCAAAAGAAGCCTGGGGATAAATAAAACCTATTTCTAATTACAATGAAAGGAATGTAAATAAAACGGCCCAACTAATATGACAGCAGCGATACGGCAACTTGACAACATTTCTCTGTAAACATGGGGGGAAAAAACTCACAGCAAACAAACAATGTATTTAAATAATACATTCAGTGGTTATCTCATACCAGACAAAGTACCAAACTAAGCCAGCGTTAATTCTGCTGAACATAAAAAAAAAAAATAATCACTTGTGTGTAGTTTTTTCGGTGACAGCTGTGTCATCTGTTTTCTAGGACACACAACCAAGATGGCAGCTGACGGGAGGGGCGGGGCGGGGGGGGGGGGGGGGGGGGGGGGGTGGTGGTTCTAGGTCATCATTATTAAAGCAAAAATTAAAAA
>CAAKHC010001077.1:187123-208317 GCA_901007825.1 Macroramphosus scolopax
AATTATGGAGGGGGGGGGGGGGGGGGGGGGGGGGGGGGGGGGGGGGGGGGGTGCTGGTTCTAGGTCATCATTATTAAAGCAAAAATTAAAAAGCTTAATGTGACATAAGTTTCCTCGCTGACAGATGTGTTTGTCGTTTTTTTTTTTAGTGCTGCAACGCGATGGCATGACGACTTACGGCTGCTTTACGGCATTAAAAGTTTTACCTCATTAAATGCTGAAAATCCTTTTTCCCATAAATGGAACCAATTATTAAACGCATATGTTTCATTAAACCCTATACATCATTATGTTTTGTAACCGAGGGGAGCCTTTCAAATTAATTAAAAGGGATCTTTTTTTTCACGAACACTGGACGTGGCTGTCCACTTCAATTATCCAGCCATTTGATGATGTGTGCACCTCATCAAAATAACACCAGTGTAAAAATATGGCATGTACAAGACCTCCAGTGATTCATTCCCATTTGATGCGGGCCTCAAGTAAAATCAAACCTGAGGACTTAATTCTTTATTCAATATCATTGATTAGATAATAACACATCTGAATCTCTCACGTCAGTTCAGCTTGTGTTTAAGCTTTAAAAGACAGCTTCTCTTCTTCTTTTTTTTATTTCGGTGTGTGAAATTTCAAAATGCATCATACATATGCAGATAAGCTAAAGCATCCGACAACATATAACACTTTAAATATGGCCCCTTTTTTCCCCTACGTGAAAGCTGTTCTTTATCTTGTACATCTCAAGACAACTAAGCTGTAAATGAGAACAGATGATCAACTTGCTAACACTGTTTTATTCATTCAGTGGGCTGGTACCTGGTACAGGGCCACGTTCTCGGCTCAACAAGCTGGGAGACAGGGATCTGTGCTGTGTAGGTGTGGAAACCTTGAATCATCTACAGTGCAGTGTGCACGTATATAATATAACACACAGAATGTGATCAATATTAATCATGAAGGAGAGTTTGGACTCAGTTGAACACATTGCAGCGCAGGAGATAATAAAAAGAGATTTCGGGTCTGCACACATTTCCAGTTTTGGGTTTTGTGCGAATTAAACTTTTCAGATGTTAACTCCTTTAGCTGATTGGCCTAATCCTTTCAAATGTTTTAAAGACTATCTGGTGTAGACACACAGCCTACGTTGGATCATATAACTAAGCTAAATATCCTCAGCCATCTGCAGCGGGCAAGATGCACTTTCAGACAGTATTTTTACATGCCAGCTGATGCCAGAATAAAACACAATACTACATGTTTAAAAAAAGATGAGTTGTTGTAATAAGGGAGGGCTGATTGTGTGTTTTCTTTTGATGTCATTACTCACATTTTCATTTGTGTACATTAAAGCTTTATGGAGTGGAAACCTCCTTGTTTTTCTGCCACCGGAGCAGCGAGCTCCGTTTGCCAAATTCTCTCTTTTGATGTCTTTCCTTTTTATACACAAATCAGAGTTCCTTTAAAATGACCACATTAAATACCTTTCCAAGTGGTCTGATTTGATTACCTTTGTAGGGGTTGCCAAGGGCCGGCCAGTGACAGCCTCCATGTTCTTCCGGTAGCGGGTGGAGAGGTTAAGGATAGCGGCGGTCGCTGCTGCGGCTTGGAGGCCGTCTTCTTTGTTGAATTGACTAGGTGGGCTGTGCTGACCAGAGGTGGGCAAGCGGCCACCTGGAGCACAGAGGAAGCCAGGATACTGCTGAGGTGCTAAAAGACAAATAATTAGTGAATAATTTAGTTGCTGCGATGTCAGGTGCTCCAGCCAAACTTAATAGGACACAGAAAACAAGTGGAAATTTGTTTTTGCAACAACCACTGATTAAATAAATTAATTCAACCCTTAAAAATGATAAATTGAAGAATCTTATTTTTGTGGACTTCTTAATTTTGTGGCTTTAACCAAATGCTTAATAAAGGATAATATGCAACTAACCAATTTATTTGAGTGGAATAAAATATATAAAACTTACAATCAGGAAAATGTGCGATTTCCTGGTCCTGGTTGGTCCCGTTCAGAGGCTGCTTCCCAAAGACCTGTGCATCAAAGCTGGCGTAATCAAAACGGATTCTGCTGTACTTGTCCATGTCTTTAGTGAGGCTCGTTTGCAAGGCTGCTACCGGATGAGAGAGCCTGTAATTCAGCTGGTTCATCTCAAACTTCTTTAACAAGCCGATGGCTCTGCGTGGAGACAGAAAAACAGGCTTTATTTTATCGTGCAAACTCTTGAAATAAGACGAACAACGAGCTCAGATAAAATAGTTAAGCAGAGACATTGTTTTAAGCCCACCCTGGGATGCCAGTGCTTTTGTACACATTCAGTCTGGGATCTGATGTGTGTTGTAGATCCACAGCCAGGTTGCCAGACTAATTAATATAGTAGGAGTGGGCATCATGCCCATGATATATCCACAGGGAACAAAGAGTTCTGCTCTTTTATCGTCTCTAATAGAGAGGAACTCACAGGACCAACAACCATTGCTTGTGTCTGCTTGGAAAGCTTGAAATAGCCTGTGCGTTCTGTGGGGATCAGCGAATAAAAATATCCCTCACCCGTCCTCATCAACAATATCGCCTTTTTTTGCATAACCTGAGTTACGTTCTTAGAAGTCCAGTCCACTACAGAGCTGCACAGTAATTGTAGACGCTTGCTGTAATTATCGTTCTGCACACATGAACACATTATCTGGCATTATACCTCGGTGAGCGATCAGGTGTTTGTCTGCATTTCAGGCTCTCATCCTGAGGTTTGGAGACTTTCACTGCAGCAGCAATGGGGCAGCCTGACAGACTGGTTGGGGAGGAAATCAAACACATTAGTCTAATACTGTTACTCATCTATGAAGAAGGTGCATATTTCTCCTGTGCATGTACCTCCGGTGGGTGCTACGGTTGCTATTGACATGGCCTCTTCCTGTGCACCCGGGTGTAGGGCACTTGAGGACGTTCTCATGCATGGCTAGAACTGAGAAGACGAGGGACACGGAGATAAGCTCAGTAGGAGAAACACAGTAATTCAACATTTAAGACATAATCAAACCGAAAGCTTATAAGATAAATACATGAATAACCGGAGCAGTAAACATTTTTGGAAAGAGACACATTTTTGTCAGTAAATTAAGATTTATTTTTTACTGGTTGCAACATCAGAGCCTGTAGAGCAAAAAGATCCTCCAGAGACAGAAACAAGAGAAAAAAGCAAAAGGCTTTTTCATTGTGAGGGAGGCTGAAATGTAAATAGCTTAGTGCAAAGAAGAGCGTAACAAGACAGCTGATTATATTCTTCAAAACAAACGCGCCGTTAAAGCTCTGTATCCTTAGAAACTTCTTTTCTGTACATGCTCTCCAATTAGTTTGCTGGAGTTGTCTATTTATTTCTTGAATACTGTGTTAGCTAGCCCTTTGATTTGCAAATACTGCCTCCAGTTTAAGAGCACACGCCTTTTTTTGAAAAAGTTAATTACTTTTTCTGTTGCTTTTGTAACATTGCTGTTTAATGTCGAATGTTTGTTGAGTTTTATTGAAATGACTTAACAATCGCCAGCGTTGGGAGAAGAAAAAAAAAAGAATTCAATATTCACACATTACATTACACAAGAGAGAGAGAGAGAGAGAGAGAGAGAGAGAGAGAGAGAGAGAGAGAGAGAGAGAGAGAGAGAGAGAGAGAGAGAGAGAGAGAGAGAGAGAGAGAGAAATCCTTTAAGGTTGTTTGAAAAGTTCCATGAACATCTTTTGAATTGAAGCAACACTTTCTCGCAAAGAGGATTCAAATGACTTGCGTAAATCCTGAAACTTGTTTTTATGGGTATAAATCGTCCATTATACTGCCGATATGTGACTTACTCTCTGGTGGAACTCTGACTTTATGAGGACACCCCGACAGACTCCTGTGATGTGGGTACAGGCCGGTCACATGACCAGTGCCATCGCAGCCAGGAGTTGGACACTTAATATCCTTCTTATCTGTCCGTGGAGAATCTGTCGACACAGTAAAACAAGATTTTGCACTGAGTTAAAGGGACATTATGGTATTTTTCAACCTGGGCCCTGTTTTCATATGTGCTTGGTTCTAAATGATTAATAGGGATAAAAAATTATTGGAATCTGTCCAATATTGATGGAGAATGCCTCAGCTGGCAACTGCGAAAGGCTGCAATGCAGAATCCAACGGGGCAATTTCCCGCATTAATATCCGTCCACTAAAAGTGCTTGTTTTCGCGACTGACTGGCTCATATTGTTATTATTGTCTGACAACATCATAGAGAGGATCCCTACAGTGATAGACTTGTGTGTGTGAAGTCTCGCTCTGAAATCTCACGGGAGGCGGGTTGTTACAGGAGGACAACAGTGTGTGAGAGTTGCCCTCCGGGACAGAGTTGGAGTAACGTCACAGAAACAGTCTCAAAGATTAAAAAATAAACTAAATGAGATGCCACAGTTGGCCAAGCTTTCATAGATTCAAATTTTTTGGGGGGACAGGGACAAGCTGAAATTGTGGCTAGTTGTGCTACACATGATAAAAAAACAACACTGTCTGTACACAGTGCCATGCAGACCGTCGTGTTAGCAGTGACCATTTGGATCAGGATGACTACTGCCAGTCAAATGGGAGAAGAAATCCACCACCAAGGTGCTTTTTAGTGAAGGCAAACGCTGCGCTCAGAGCGGAGCGACCAGCTGTAGCTGAGTGGAGGTAGGCTAATATTATTAGCTAGAGCTACTGGCATCAGTACACACGAAGGATAATGGCATACAACAATCCCTCAGTAACTCCACTCCTTAAATTAGGAGGTGTGATTGAGATACGTGCTGGCAATGAATAATGATGGTAGTTATTCTATGAGCCTCGTTACAAGTTAGTCCTTGACATTACAACAGAGACGGAAGAACCTGAGCTAAAGGATCTTTATCTGAGCCAAAAATCATCGGTGGCAAAATCCTCTTTCCAATCCTTTTGGTCCTCTTAATCATTTTGACCCAAACAAATGGAAAATGATAATACCAGAATAAACATTTAATCTGTACTACTACTGTACTCTCTATACAATCAACACCATTCAATCAAAGACATGTAACAATACATGGAAAGTGAAATGTTCTACTATACAAACTGTACGTGGCTCAACAGATTGAAATATCATGCAAAGTCAGACCCTTTTTTTTTTTTTTTTTTTGTAAAATGCATCTATTAATCTGTCATTTTAGTTACGGCTGCAGTTCAACACAGAGCATTCACTTCTTAATGCCCATCCATCGAAAGATTACATCTCGGATTACACATTTAGCCACAGTCATTTGAAGAATCAGAGGGAAACATGAGAGGTACTTTAGAAGGATTTAAGACTTATGGTCATGGTTAAATATCCAGTTGATTCCTATCAAAATCCAATATTCTGAGTAGCAGCAATTCCATCGGAATATTTTGCTCTTCATTATTTTAGTCTGTTTAGTTATTACTTCACTTGTTGCCAAAATGTTTTTAGTACTTAAGAGGATTTCCCTTCTCTGATTCCCTCTTCATGCATCTGGTTTTTGTATTCTTTTGCATGTTTTTTTTTAACACCCCAATCCTCCAAATCACAACCGGTCATCTGATTTATCTTAGATGAAGGTACATATGTGAAAAACAGCTGATTCCCATACATCACAGATTGCATTCTTCAATCATTGGATCAAAGGCGTTTCCGTCTTTGTTACCTTTTCCTCCGTGATAGTTGATTCGGCTGTCCATGTCCATCATCCTGTGGTGCCTCCTCTCGTTGGTCATCTGCTCCATGAGGAACCGGTCCATCTCCCTGTAGGCCTGGTGCAGGACCTGCCTTTGCTCCGTCTGCAGAGCGATGGCCTGCTCCAACAGGCTGAAGTTCACCCTCTCCCGGTTCATTTCGAGGCCTCTCTCGTGGAGGCCCAGCGCCCAGCCTTCCAGTCGAGGAGGCCTCTCCGCTTCCGTCTCCCCGTCGCTGTCCGCCTCTGTGGGAAGCAGCCTGTATCTCAGGGCCTCAGCTTGAAAAATGCTCGCCCTACCCATCAGACCACCTAATTCTGAGTGAGGCTCTTCCTTCACGAAGCCGTTCCTGCCTGAAAACTCTTCAGAGGCTTTGGAGGGACTGCAGTAGGAGCCATTCACATTAACAGACAGCGACAGAGGCTCCCATTCAGCCTCCCTTCTGTCTCTGTACGGACTCTGTGGCGATGATGTGCCGCTCACTCTGTCTTGACTTTGGTCTTCTGCTTCATGGTTAAGGAGCTCCTCTTCATCTTCATCCATCTGAGGCTCAGGTGTGTTGACCTCACGCTGGGGCGAGCTATTAGATGTCACTTCAGACCATCCGAGGGAATCGTTGGACTTTGCCGCCACATCATAGCACCCGTTTCTGTTGCTCAATCCATTGATTGTACTTAAGTTTCCATCTAAAAAAAACAAGATAACACTCATTATTTTACATGTTTTCAAGTCTCAGCAGACCGAACATGTTGCGGATACAGGATAAGAATTGCATCTCTTTGTAATCTTCAGCAAATCCATTTAAGGTTTTAGATTTTGTCTCACTTTTTCTCCGAAAAATATCTTGAGAAAAACATGTTTTTGTAACCATTTAGAAGAACAAATGCTGCAATAGAAATGATAATCATAAGGTCCCAAGATCAAGAAATTACTTAAGTATATTTTCGATTTGGCATATAGGATCCTTCTTTCCTCTAGCTGAACATGAAACCTGCAGATGAAGAACAGAATTGTTTTTCTTCTTCCTCCTCGTTTCCAATCGGAGCGACGACCCAACACAGATTTAGGAGAAGATTACGGGAGGATTTACAGCACGGTGGACGGTGAAAATCAGTTTTTAATTGTGTGTTTTTAAGTTCAAGCAAAGCAGCAATATGTTGTCCTCTGTCGAAAACCGATGTGAAAAACATACAATTATTGTTTGCAGAGATGAAAACATGGGTAGTGAAGAGGATTCCTGAAAACACAGATGGAGGAAAATAAAAAAAGACGAATGAGAATAGAAATCTTAGTGAGCTGCTGCTGCTGCCTGTGTGGCCGATCGACGTCAGAACCTCACTGGTATCAACCAGCAGTGAAGACAGAGACGTCTCGCTCGCTCAATAGACATTTGATGACATTTAATATTTGTTAATTCACCGACAGTTCCAACAAGGAAGGTGCTTATGAGCAGTTTGAAAACAGTGATTGTGAAATGGCTTAAGTGTGAAATCCAAGAGTTAATTTGACCGGGAAGATGCATCTTGATTCTTAATGGAATGATTAATGCATCAGTGCATCATCTGTTTTAGTTTTCTACTAAATAAAAAAAAACACCAGACATCAAAGAGTGTATTTCTGAAATGAAAACCTTATTTGAAGACAGTTTAAAAAGTTTGAAGTGATTCAAATAAAACTAAAATTATTGTTGTGTTGTGTTGTGTTGTGTTGTGTTGTGTTGTGTTGTGTTGTGTTGTGTTGTGTTGTGTTGTGTTGTGTTGTGTTGTGTTGTGTTGTGTTGTGTTGCGTACGGAAGGCTACATAAAAAAAATAATTCTAAAACATTCTAATTAAAGGAGTTATTTCAGCCTGTTGTATTTATTTATTTATTTTGCAAACGGGGACTTAAGAAACGGCTAATTGGATAATAATCATGACGCATCGATTATTGATATTTAATCAATTGTTAGCTGTCATGCTCTTATTTGAAACAAATTGCCTGTAATATCCCGTCCTAATTATTAGGGTGCGTTAAATCAGGAAACTTTTAAGCGTGCGAAAAAGAAGAAAATGAAACACACACGTTATTATTATAACCTGTGTCATAATGAATTGTTTTGGTGGATCCTGCTCGGCTGCAGCTTCACTGACATGGACGACCAAAACATATAATATATCAGGATTACAATTTCAAGAATCCGTAATGTACCATGAGATGATTGAAGGGATATTTAAGAGGAACTTTAGGCAAATTTCCAATCAGAAATTGCATCTATTTCTTAAAACATTGGTTTTACCCTAGTTTCACATAATCTATTTTCAACTGCTTATTTTGTTGAGTGCAGTCGTACATATAATTTGCACCGCCTGTTGGCTGCCTTTCTTTTAGCGGAAATCCATAAAATCCCGGTCACATGTGCAGAAAGCCACAAGATTTTGAAGCCTTGTGCAATGAAAGTCCGATCAGCAGAGCAGACAAAGAGGGTTAGGGTTATCCCTTAAAATGCATGTGAAACAAGACTTTATTAACACCACTGATTATATTAAGTCATGGTCAGTGATTAACAATGGAGAGCTATCATCTGGATTGATTCAACAAAATCTCTCTTGATCCTCCCAAACCAGTCAAACTTATGCTCTATTAAGGCTCTTTTGGGCTGTTAGGCTTTTTACTTTCAGTAGGCTGTACTGTAGGTTTCTATCCTCTTAAGTGGCTAGACATCAGACACCAAAGCAAAAGTGGGATTCAATAGGTTGAGAAGATGGATAGAGATGGATTGTGAGAATCAGATCACACTGCGAAGGATGATACAGATACAGGCATTATCAGACAGCAACGACTTATTAATGGGCGCAGCACAAAAAGTTAATCCCCACCAAAAGAGCTTTAATGTGTATGAAATAAAACATGTGGCACTAATAAATAGGCGATATGTCTTTGTGAATACACACAGTGTAATTCAACGTGTCTCTATTGATGTTTCGCTACGGCGACGTTACGATTTTATCAGTTCGCTGCTGTGAAAAAAAATATTGAAAAAAAGGTATATGTGTAAAGACAAACCCAGCTGAGGGGAAGATTCAAGCCAGTTACACGTATTTACATTTACGAAACAGGCAACAAGGGTTTTGTTTTTTATCCAGATGGTTTTCGCAGGCCTGACACAGCCACATACAATCGGACCAGCACACAGACGTACACACACACACACACACACACACACACACACACACACACACACACACACATGTGCAGCGAAAAAAGAGAAGGAGGAAAAAAACTTGGATCCCTCTGGTGGTTTGTGTGTTGGAACAGGTGAACAGTTTGTACTCCAGAATAGCCATTACCAGCTCTCTGCAGCAGGGCTGCAGTTGGCTGCAGTTGAACACAGGGTGGCTCGACCAAACGAGAGGCTTATTTTTTCCCTTTTTGTTAAAATGCAGATATGACCAGCATCCCGCTGCTAAAATCTTACAGCCTCCAGACCACTTCTCTCAATTTTTTGTGTTTCAACAGAAAAATAGCCTCCAAAAATGTAAATGTTTATCAATATCAATGTTCCTTTGACACTCCTCAGACTTCTTAATTCTGTCATTGTGTATTGTTTTAAAGCTGCACTCCATTAAATATGAGTTAAAAATATATATCAATCAATGTTGGATGATGAAAAAAATATCTAGAATGAATAACAAAGGAGAAAAAGATGACGCACAGTGGATTACTTAAATAATTGCAATATAGGGAAACAAATAAATTCCATTTCCAATGATTCCACACATTTCAGCGAGCTACTCTCCTGGTCCATTTAACTACACACATGTGTACTATAATGAGCTGTAGACATTATGCCTAATTATGTATTAGACTGTGGTAGAGGGCCTAACAAAAGCTTTTGAAAGGGACAATTACGTTTGTTGCTTAGTTACATCGTTAAAAATATACAAAATCAGTGCAGATTATAGTGGGCAAGAATGCACGTGTACACCGCGAGCATTGTTGCCAAAATGCACAAAATTCAACTCATTAGGAAAAAAGAAAACAGTTTTGCTGCTGAGAAGGACGGAGGCAGTGAGTGAAAATAAATAACTTTGTCTTGGTAGGAAATAAAAAAGTGAGACATCCTTTTTTTTTTTTTTTACACACAAACGGCAACTTCAATTAAAATCGAATATAAAACAATGGAAGAAGTTTAATCTAAATCGCAGTGAACTGCTGCAGTCTCCTATTCAGTGTGTCATTCTATGGATTCAATGGGTTTGGACTGGCCATTCAAGGACAGATGAGGGGTCTGAAATCTGGCCCCATCAAAAGAGGGCGAAGCCAAGCCAAAAATATCATGGCAGATCAGCTGTCAAAACTTCAATTTGTGGACGTGAGACACAACTAATGTGGACCCAGCAGTGTAGTCTTTCACTTCCACTGCACAATGAGTGCGGCTGCTGGCTGACGGCAGAGGGAGGGAAATATGAATGCAACAGATGGGATTTTAAAATTCAGCGTCAATTGTTCATCAAAACAGACAAAACAACAGGACATCTGTTTACCTGCTGGAGTGTCAATGTTCCTCAGCTCTTCTTTGTCCTGCGGTGGTGCCAGGTCCTCGCTCTCCTCTTCACATGCCTCGCTGGGGCTATAGTGGCGGGGCTTCATCAGCAGAGACTTTCTCTTGTTGATGGGGGCGCCCTGTACCCCTTCCTGAGCACTCCTCTTTCTTGCCACGGACCCATATGGGCTGGAGGAAAGAGGAGAATGGGCAAAAAGCACAGCGGGGTCAACATAGAGGCAGCTCGGGCTCATGGTTTACTTTTTTTTGTGCTGAAGGAAAAAACCTATATTTTCATACATAACAAGGTTAAAACCGTCTTAATGACTCACACCTATTATCCAGAGCGACAATTATTCCATTTGATGTCTTTTTTGTGGTGAAAAAATGTATTTACGTCATAAAATCTTTACCTGTTAGTGTCAGTGATGCAGTGGGCGAGTCCTGTGAAGTCGAAAAAAGAAAAAAAAGTCATGATTAAAGTTCCTCTGTAGTAGCTGAACACCTGTCAAGATATTCTTCATCACATGTTTAATGTAACTTGCTACTATTGCACTGCTGGTGAAATTTGTTCAAACAGTGTCTGCATGTTTTCAGGGGTGATAAACCACTTGGGCTGAAACCGTTTCATCCAGCTTTTAACTGCTGATTTTATTCTCTTTAACAACACCATCGGGTCCGACCGGCACAAGGATGGAGAAGTGGTCTCTTCATTGATCTGAAAAGCTTTTCATTCAGCCTGCTCGTTCTCCGGGCGTCCAACTGTAGCTCGTCCTTTGACAGCGCTGACAACATGATCTAAAGGGATAAATCTATTTTCCCAGAGGTCCGCGTGAATTTTCATTCACAAGTTCTACCCCTACTCCTGTGAAACGCAACCAATAATAACACTTTTCATGCATTTCCCCACATGTAGTAATAGCTCCGGCATGAGCAGGCGCAGGCCTAAGAGACCCTGAACACTTGCATAATGACAAATTCAGTTTAGAGGTTTTCAATCACACTGCATATACACGCTCCTACTAATTTGAGCCAGTGTTCCCATTTAATGAAGTTATTCCCCTCTGAATAATGAAATGGCAGTGCAGTGCTCTTCAGACGGGTAAGATAATACATGAAATTGATAGTTTTAAGTTGGATTGTTGAACTGAAACCCCTAACCCATGGCGATAAGTGGAATATGGACGCGTGTGCGTGCATGTGTGTGCGGCTGAAAGCTAAATAAAACCGAAAGCTGTACTCACCTGTGCTATTGTGACACGTTTTCAAGGTTTGTTCCTCGCCTTCAGAATCCATCTGTGAACAAAAAATGCAATATGCAAATGACACTAAATAATAGATATCCATATGTTTAGTCTATGTCTTTTTTATTGTCGATTGAAATGAAAAGAAAACCTTCTAGCTTAATATATTCATGTTATGACAGACAAAGAATTAGGTGTCGTGAAAAATAGTTGGTCGTTTCTGCGTGATCTGGCTGACCGAACAACAAACAACAAACAAACCAAAAACTACGAGGGAGCTTTGTGATGTGCAAACCTTCCCCAAGCTCCATGTTTATATCCTGAGATATGAATTCAAACGTCCTCCCTTTTTCACGAAAACACAAACTCTAACTTCGCATTTACTTCCGCAAATGATGCTTTAAAATAAAACACGCTATGTTAAACAGATTGTGTCTCTCTTGGCACGTGCTCCACCCCTTCACCAAGTTTCACGAAAATCACCCTGGTAATTCTTTTTTCCTGTAATCCTGCCGGCTGACAAACAAAACAGATGCTCGTGAAAACACCACCTCCTTGGTGGAGGTAATAACGTTGGAGGGGGGGAAAAAAAGTTTCAAAGGTGAGTAAAAATGTAATGACACTAAATAATGACATTAAAGTAGCACCTCACAGTGTGTGTTTAGACAAAAATAGTTGCAAAAAAACCCATCCACTCTCGCTGGCTGTTGCTTGTGGGTCCCAAATAAAACCTATTAAACATAATTATTCCGGGCTGATGGTGGTGTATAGTGGTCACAGGCCAGTGAAATCTGTGAGTCATAGGATATGCTGTTACTTTTCCCTGGTAATGGGAAACATGACTCCTCTCTCTCGTTTGCTGTTGTGATTGAAGGCACTGACCTGTCATACATTTATAATAGGGGAGCAGGTGTGGCAGTGATGGACCTTAATTTCCTTTAATAAACCTTTTATGTGCCACACTCTTAATGCCACGCTGGGCCCTCAGAGGTCCTGCTCATAATAGGTTCATTACTTTTGATTACTACAGCCTATTGAGACAAACAACTCCCAAACACTATAGATTACATTCTGTAAAAATGAATGTACCTCATTAGTTTGTAACACTTTTCCCACACAGACGCGCCGCAGCATTTTGTATAAATTTGTTGTTCTGAAGGCAAAACGTTGCTCTTACATGCTGCATGCCGAGATTGTAACATGGACATTAATCAAAGTTCAAATGATGTTATCGGTGCACCTAAATATCACCACTGACTCACTCTTGTTTATTACCGGGTTGTTTTTGTTCCCTCGTTTGACATTTTAGATGTCCCACTTAATATATAAATGTTAATAAAAAACATTAAATGTGTTATACTGTTATATTTGTTATCTATAAAAATTGTGATCGTAGAAAACAACAGCAGATTGTTACAGTTTGATAAGAGGAAAAGCCGTTGTGTTACGTAAATCTAATCCTCCTATATTGTCCAGACGTTTAGATACAGTTAATTTCAGCGGTGTTTAGGATGTCGGATGATGTCTGTACATGTTGGAGCCGCGCATCCAGTTTCACACGTTATATAAGTTGCAGTCAGGAGGGCAAGATGAAAGTTGTCTCCTGCCAGTGCCGCTCTTGAAGGGAATCACATGTGCATGTCTTTATAATATTGATCAAACCGACGGTCAGCAGTAATTCTGTCGGAGCGGAAGCTGCATTTAATGCCTTTAACAAGGACGACAGGGGCAACACAACAAGGACGGCCTCGGTAGGAGCGCGTGGTTACTAACAGGTCCTCCTGGCGCCGGGACAACATGGACCAACGTGTTTACGAAAGCAGGACAAAAGAGATATATTTAGGGTCAAGTGTTGTTTGCATTTCACAATCACTTGACAGTCTGAGGACATTTTATTCTCTTGCCTTGTGTTAGGAATCAGTGTGTCGGACATAAACAGACATTTCATGGACAAATGCAGTTGGTAACATAAAGGCTTGAGTTGCTCTTTATAGACGAGATCATTGTTTTTAACATAAAAATAGTCGTATTTCAGCATAATAACTAAGAAAATACCTCACTGAATAGCAGAATACATACAATATTCTTGTTTTTGGAAAAAGTGCTCAATTCTAAAAGTACTTTTTGCGTTTTATAGTTGCATAACAAAAAGTTCCATGATGGGTTACAGCAATGAATTCTATCTCTGCTTTATTTATGTGTTCATTTATTTTGCCTGTTTTCCTTTATTGGATTGTAACATGTTAAAGGAACAATTGGTTTTATTGGAACGTCGTTTCTGACACTTAAAACGCTGAAATAGTAGAATTACGGTATCACTGCAGAGCTTTTTCAAATGAATGTAGTCTTAAATCTTATATCAAATGTATTCCAAGAACCTTTTAACATCATCAGTGTCCTGCCGTTGTCGGTATATGTGCTCCGTTTATACTTTATTTCTAAATCATTTCCATTGATTTATTCTGCAGATAGACTTTGAATCCTGAGAAAATTTGTTTTTGCATTTTGCATTTTGAATGTGTGGGTATAAATGTTATTTTAATGTTTTAGCCAGCACAGTTTAGTATTTGATTGGTCAGGATTGAGTGTTGCTTGTTAAAAAACATCATGAAATGTTACGATATAGTTTTGAAGCTGTATCACCCAACGTAATTACATATTTAACTCAGATTTTGCCACTGTAACAGAGTAAATCTCTCTTTAAGATCCCTGTTAGCTCGTCAAAGGACGTTTTTTTTTCAGGTACAAATTCAACCAGAGGCAACAATCACTTTAGAAAGCAGACTCAGCAATACCATTTAAAGAGTATATTTTCTGCCAGCCTCCCACAGCTCCGCATAAGTAAAACCAATCTCAGTCTGTGATCATTGTGGGCAAAGGAGCAGTGACCCTCCACCACTTAGCATGCTGTTTATCCAAAACACAGCCGCACATCATTTATCCACTGACTTTATGTCCCTCACAGAAGTTTCTTCTGTTATTACGATTCAGCCGCTGCCTGTGTCTGTTTTTTATTTACCTTTGATTGTTGTTTTCCGGGCGCTCTGTAGGATGAGATGCCAGATCCGCACTGTTCAACCTGGTCGATGCTTTCACACTTCTTATCTCTCAGGAGGTGATCATTTAATTCATTCCCTGTAAGAGAAAACACGTCAGACACAAATATGAGTAAGATTAACGGATATGATGTGAATAATATATATAGCTTACAATCTGGCCCTTAACTTTTTTCTTTTTTTTTTTTTTTGCGTAAAGCAAATCAACTGCACGTCTTTGAATGTGTTTTATCATCTGGAGACGATGTGAGCACACCATCAGAGGAAAAAGTGGAAAGAGCATAATAATACCTCACAAGGAATACGGAACATGATGCAAATTGATTGCTTGACAGAGATCAAATTGCTTGCTTCTAATTAATACAAAACATCCAAGAGGGAAAACAAGGATGAACACAATGAGTACATTAAGCCTCTTCACTTCACAGATCTTATTATGGAATTATTTATTTCTGTTAGCTTCGGAAGAAAAAAAACAAAAAAAAAAAACAGCGTCTTCTTAATTATAGCTCACAGAGCGTTTCCCCAGAAAAACAAAACTGGGGGAAAAAAGAGGAAGGGGGGGAGGGGGTATTCGCTCAGGTTCATTAGCATATGAAAAAAGACTCACGACTATTTGAGCTGGTTCATCATCTGCTGAATCATATTTATGCACCCTCAACCCCTCCCTTATACGCTCACATGCACACACCCCAAGTCCAACACAAATAATGTTTCTCAGAGGACAGTTTCCCTGTGTCTAGGACGGATTTCTCAGGGGGAAAGGAGGCAGCGTGATGCTGAGGGTCTCTGAGATTTTCTATGTGTTAATCTGGCTGCTTGCTGCCCTTGAGCCCAACCCATTCCCCCCTAACCCCATCTGCTTGCATTCCCACCACAGAGGAGAGAATGGCCTGCGACTATGGGAGAAAAGAGAGGGACCCTTCCCAGTCCAGCAATCATGAATAACCATTGCCTCGCACCATTATCACAAAGCTGGGTCCAGGCTGAGATGGTAGGGAGGAAATATCTGAAAAATAGCTCCTGACATTACTTTAACCACACCTTTTGTCGTAAGTGATGCCACTATTATTATTTTCATATAATGCCTTATTAATACCGTGCAGCTGCTGTGGATATTCATCACTGACCTTGAGTCTTTGTGTCCCCTTGTTCCCTGCTTATCCGTGCACTTGGGACTCTCTCGTGTAATTAACACAGACATTATTGTGATGGAGTAAAAAAAACTCAGTGCCACTGTGCAGATACCTCATCTTGAAACCAATAAAGCCGGCCAGAGTAGCAAAGTGAGATTCTGGAGACCATAAAATTAATTACATTATTTACATTTCCTTTAGATAGTGGAGGTCCAGGCGAGATGATGGAGGCAAATGAGATTACACAAAATAAGATTTCAAAATGTCAGTGCTGCACACGACCAACTGTCATGATTAGATTACTCTTTTAATATAATTACTGTGTGTGGAAACAATGCATACATAAAAAAAAAAAAAAAAACAGGAGACGCGTCTTCGCTGATTCCCATCCTTTTCTCCACAAGCCTTTTTCTCTTAACCTCTCTTCAACAGTATCATTTTGAATTATAGGGAACGGATGCTCTGTGCAAGGTCACTGTCTGGTGTGTACTCACCCCCCTTCCTCCTTGTTTTTGTTTCCTCTTCCAGAAGCACACTGAGCGAAGGGTTAAAACTGGAATGGATTTAATTATGGAATGAATGGAATTATAATGCGCCTGCAGCAAGTTTTCCTCCTTATTTATTAAAGCAGCTGATGGGCCAGGTTTGATGAGCCACTTCTGGCATAATTGAGTCATCACACAAAGAGGGTTCCTCGCATTCAGAGTGGTTTTATCAGCAGCAAACAGACCTGATTACTGGCAATTACACTCTGATCTAGGGGAAGGAGAAAAAAAGGGTAAATGTGCAGGGTAACTTCTCTGTTTATAGTTTACCCCGGGAATAATTTTCACATTAATTTTACATGCTAAGTGTTTCTGTTTATGTATAATAAAGAGCAAACTGCAAGAGATAGAACCTTTTCGCTTTCATATTTCCTTGTAATGAATGTCTCAGGATATGGAGAGTTGAACTCTATTTATATTCCCCCTATAGGAGGATTGACATACCACTATGCAGGGAAGCAGCTGAACATAAAGTTGGTCGTGCTGGCGCAAAAAGGTGAGCTGGCAGGAATTCGCCTGCTCGCGAAGCGATCACACCTTTTCTGTGAAAAGCAGGTAAAAATTGTACACAGAAAAATGCTTTTGCCATTTTCCACTGACATGCAAATGGCTCGTGGTGAGTGAATTCAGCTCTGCTGAGAGATTAAAATCAACTTCTGTTCAGGGAGTATTTAGATAAACAACTTTTATTTTTTGTCTTTTATTTTTGTGAAATGGCCAGGGAGCCTAAATACCAGCTGGACAGGAGAATAATAGAGTTACATTTTAGGAAGGCGGAGGGGATAAAAGAGGGCTAATTTATGTCTGTGTTTATGTTTAATTACTGGTTATATGAATTGAATCCACACATAACAGAGCTGTAGATGTGCTTTCATTTTCGCCTTTCAATTGCATCAAGGGACAGTTCGGTTTAAGTTTACCGATTGCACGCTTTAAATATCAAAACGAGTTTATTTAATGCCATCCAGATCACAGTAACAGAAGAAGACGATGGCTTTTATATGTGCCGAGTGTGCACATGCCCTTTCGAATTAAAAGGAAAATGTGATTCTGACGGCAATTTACGAGCATTCCTCCTTCTGATAGCGGTTCTGGATTCATGCAGTCAAAAATCTTGAAGTCAACTGCAATTTCAGATATAACAGCCTCACAGCTACCCTGACGGCCAAGCAAAGTGTTTGTGCCTTTTGCCAAAGAGTACTTTTATAGAGGAGCGTATTGGCATCTTATCACTTCTGCAAGACAGAGAGGCTTCAATAAAAGAACACAGCTCACAGAATTCTTAACAGACAATTAGGAGCCTGGCTAGCCACTATCGCTTCAATGATTTGTTATGATGGCATAACTACAGGGGAAACTTGTTATTGGACCGAGTTAGCAAGAGTCCCATAAAAGAGTCAGATGGTGACACCTTTGCCGAGGTGATTTGTGAATCTTCTAATCGCTTTCCAAAGTCATCCCAAAGCCTTCCCTCTAAATTGAGTTCATCTGGAGCCGGACCACACGGACGCACCAAGTCCAGATTGTTTCTTCTAACATCAAAGAGCCAATTTCTGTTTTTGACCAAATTTCTGGTGCTTTTAGTTCCCTTATCGTATGAAGGGGGGCTAGATGATATGCTATTATATTTGTCGATTTCAATCCAATTAAGAAAACCAAAATATTGAGACAAATAAAATTAGTATCTTCTTACACTATGCATCAATAGCATAATAAATGGAGCGGCAGACAATTCATCCATTGGCAAGGCTCCAGTCTGCCAAACCACTCTCATGTTAGTTTGAATCTTTGAATGCTGTCGTGAACATGGATTTTCAAACCTGTCTAATTTGTGGACAGGTGTTTGGGGAAAAAGAAGTTCCAGCCCTGGTGTAACAATGAGCAGAGTAATCCTGCTCATTGTTCCTGCCCAAGGAGGCCCTTTTACGGAGGTGTTTGCATGAATGCTACCAGGTGGTCTGCAATTTGGAGACACGTAGTAACCGTTCCAGCTAATCCCCCGTCACAAAAGGCAGGTCTCCAGTGCTCTGGGGCTCTCCGGGGCTAAAGGGAAAAGTTTACCTCGAACACACAGTGTCTGAAAGGAGTCAGGGACTCAAGCAGTGATTTCTAATCAGATTGCACTGAAGTGAACAGCTCGCATGGCAGCTGTAGTTTTCCCAGGGTTAATTACCTTTCACTGCTCTCTCTAAATGAGTCAGCTGTTCCTGTCATTAAACAACTCCACTCTATCTGTGCTCCTCTGTCCTCCACACACATGTGCACACACACACATAGAAAGTGAGAGAGTGGGTGTTACTATTTTCGTGGGGACTCATCATTATCATAATGCATTTCCTAGCCCTTTACCCTAACTTTAACCTTCACGACTGAATGCCTAACCCATACCCCGACCATAACTCAATTCTAACCTCGGTCCTAAAACCAAGTCGTAACCTTCAAACGGCCATTTACACATGTGGCGTCCAGCGGGAAGCACATCGCACCTGTTTTCAGAACCCCACAAGAATATTTCAAGGTGGCAACACACACAAAGACACGTTTCAGAAGACATGATACATTATGTTGACTTATGGTTTCCTGGAGACTTACCCTAACTAGAATCAGGAAGACGGCTTGCCTGACCCTCACCCCTAATCCCACAGTGTACATTAGCCAAGCACGGAATCCAAGATTTATTTCTAATTCCCTCAACGCTTAACTTACATAAAGTCTTCACCCTTAAATGTAACAATTTACACTATAGGGACTCGATTCTTGGCCCCTAAAGGTGGACGGGTTTCCATAAAGCAAACCCACAATATAAGGAACACCTGGCACACACACACACACACACACACAGTATACTGTAGTATTTGTTATGTGTCGGGTAAGGTGATACATAATGCTACATACATTATTTGAATATTATAGCCTGTTTGACCACTGTATTAAAATAAAAGCTGCTTCCTTTTTATTTTCACGCTACTGATTCATTCAGATAGAAGACTGCAATCCCAATACAACTCCATACGACCCTGGGAAATGAATATAGTATCAATCTGTCAAGGTCTCATTTTAAATAGCCGATTTGATGCCGGATGAGTATATATAGGAAGCAAACATGTTTGCATATGAGCGCATGCAAACACAGACGTACGTACATTCACGCACACACAGAAACACAGAGTCCAGCTCGGATATAGTTGTGCTGTCATCAATTCTGAACAATCTGTCTGCTTACTGAGCTCAGTGGCTCAGGATGTTGGGGGAGTTTTAAGTGATTTTTGCCACTGTATGGTAAAATCCCTTGGCCACCTGGATTACAAACTCTAGTCCTTTAACTCATGCCAGTATAAATCCGTGTTAACTCGGATTTACCTCTGGCATATGAATTCTCAATCTGCGTAAGCTTTGTTTGGAATGAGTCGAACATAAGTATTTCATGCAGTAAGGATGCCCAATGGTGAATTCCTACAGTACGTCTGTGAAACACACACTGGCAAATAGTTCAGAGGGAAATCAGTTGTAAGATTAACAAGAAAAAGCCTTCAGCGGTGTTCTATTACACTCAAGAGATGAGGTCCTTATAGCCGTCCACAACCAGGTGCAAGTGTGCCATACTGCGCTGTGAATCCACGTAACCATAGCGACGGATATAAACTCAAAGCCGTACGACGTGGTCAAGAGTTTAATCAGATCCCTCATACGAAGATTTTGCGCAGTGTCAGACAAACATTATTTGCTCAGTTGTTCAAACACGAGCGTTGGTCGGCTACCAAGGCGATCATGATAAAATAAAATATGGCATGAGCAGACTGGAGGATCTAAATTAAGTATTATCCAATATCCATACAATCTCTCCAATACACATGCACGCACACTTCTGGGCTAGCAGAGTTAAGCCAGACTATTTTGTACTTAAAAGGTTAGCAATGCTGTTTTGTGAGTTTGATCCATGCTTGCCAAATCAGCAGATGGTCCATGAATATGATTATATGCATCAATAAAAGGAGTAATCTTTAACAAAATGTAAATTTGACTTAAGTCCAAGGTTTAATATGCACAATGGACTTTAACCCACTTTCCAGCTCGACAGTAGAGCATGATAAGCTAATGCACTTACATTTTGTATCACAGCAATCACTGCTGATGCTCCAGTGCAACCATTCAGAGATCAAAAAGAGGAGTCTGCGGAGAGCTACCCAATATGTGCACGGTGCTCAAAACGAGCATGTTCGTGTCGAAGCATCATCTATTTACCTTTGGGAGAGTGTCTTAACTGTTCGTTCAAAACAAGTCCAAGTGCTTACCAAGAACGTCTCTTGTGCTTTCATGCTTTTCTCAATTACATATTTCAGAGCTTTTAAAGAAATCCTTGGGCAACACAGAGTCAAGCTTTTCTCAGTGATCAGCAACAATAAACATTCGCTGTGTAACCTCCACTATTAATACAGACGCGCAGATATTTGTGCTTCTGTCAGTAAAAGGAAACCGTAGCTCCACTCCAAACTCGAGCACATGGCAAGAGAGTGGCGAAGAGAAAGTAAAGTTTTAGCAGAAATTTCTAGTTGAGAATGGTGGAGTAAAACGATTTCATTCTGAGTCACATAAAAAAGCATCACTGTTACTGACCCTCCCACGAATCTACTTATCTGAGCCTGAGGCTTACAGCACAGCACAGCACATCCTTTAGCAGACAACAAAATCACTTGTCTCCTACATCTGAATGCACTCATGTTAACATGTCCGACAGGGCAGAATCGCAAGCTCAACTTACCATGCCCCTTTTAGCCTTTGTTTTGCATCTCATAGTGACATCGGAGAGGAGATGGAGCAGAAGGATATCGAGGTGGGGTACAGGGTAGTCCAGAGTCTCGCTGCTGAGAGTGTGTTTGGAGTGTGTGTGTGTGTGTGTGCAGGGACACTGTGATATTCACCCGAAACGCTAAGCTTTTTTTTTTTTTTTTTTTTTTTTTTTTTTTTT
>CAAKHC010001077.1:208337-240194 GCA_901007825.1 Macroramphosus scolopax
CGCTTTTTTTTTTTTTTTTTTTTTTTTTAGCCTTTGTGTCATTCACTTAACAACCAATCTCATTAGCTGCTGGGCTACAATGGGCTGAATTATTTTCTGTGTAAATACACCACATGGTGATCCTCAAGGTAAGACCTCCGACGGTCTTTTTAATCACATAAAAGATAGATCCTCCCCAGAAAAAAAAAAAAAAAAGAATTGTATAAAACTGTTAGTTGGGGTGTTTTTGTGATTTATATTCCCGAGGGTCTGCGGTGAAGAGAGTATAAATGTGTAATTATGTGATGGTAATTAATTACAACACACACGATAGTTAAATATCAGAATAGAGGGATGGAGGCTCACTTCAGAATAGCTTCTACTCAGCTTTTAAAAAAAAATCTTAATGGATTTGAGAGGTGAAGTATAGGATGAAATGTGCTTGTGTCAAAATCAAGCACAGATTTTTTTTTTTCCACGAATCTCTTGCTGCTGTGCTTGACGGTGCAGAACCAGAAATCCAAAATGTAAAATGCAACTATTGTAAGTACTTGAAGTCATGACAGCTGTCTATAAGCATCAGGGACATGTCTATTGGCCAACTTGACCCTTGTTAGAAAACAAAACAAATACAAAAAAGAGAATACTGCAGCCTGGGACTGCCGAGCCGGGTCACTGGAGATTTTCCAGACAAACGCCGCACAGGGGAGGGGAGGGGAGGGGAGGAAGAATAAAAAGGACAGGCTCAGAATCTCATTTTAACAGACCGCACACAATCTGGGCTCCCACAGAACTATCTCTGCCTGACCGCTTTCTATTTATCCCTTATCAGTGTTTACCAACCGCTAGTTTTCTTTCATTCACACTGTGAGGCAGTTCTCTTACTATCAGTCAACAGCTGACACCGTGGAACAGCCTCAAAGGCAAGAGGAAGGGATCAAAACTAAACCAAAGCTGTTTAAACAATACAACAGAGGAAATAAATTCATAAATCCTAATTCTTCCCAACCCACAAGGGTATAAGCAGATCCTTTATAGTTAGGCCAACAAACAAAACCACAGCCAATGAGGTACATTACAATCAAGGTAAATTCTGAAATATATTTAGAAAAAAGGAAGGCGGAAAAAACATCCCATGTAATATTAATTGGGAACATTTCATAGTCTTGCCCTGTCAATCAAATATTAGTATTCACTAAAAGGGTTTCATGTTTTATTATCTGTTTAGGTGAATCCCACCTGACTCAACTTTAAGCACATTTTTAGATCTTTGGGTTGTTTAGCATAAACCAGAGAAAAAAAGATGAAGCATACACGACACTAACGTTTCATAAAATGTCATAATCATCTTTAAATGCTTGCTTTTAGTCCCTGGTTAGGCTCAGTCCACTCATTAGGGATAATAAAAAAAAAATGTCAAGCCATTTAGAATCAATATAATGAGGATCAGTGCTGTCGAGAAGTCTGGTACTTATTTATATGAGAACATTACATTTATTATAGGCTGTATTCTAATGTGCTATTACTAATAATATTTCAAAGTCATATATTGTCATCTGGGCAAATTCCGGACATTGTCTGAACGACACATTCACACAAGATCAATTTTAAAATCATGTAAAGACTATTTGAAATAAAAAAAAAACATGCTCCTGAGTGTTAATGAGGAGCAAATTTTAATTGAAATGAATTATTCGCACTGTTGATTTACACTATTTTGCAGGAGGAGACACAAACAACACTGTTTTTCTGGAATACTGTTCAAAAGTTAAGTAATTAATTACATTTATCCTTTCACCAGCTGCCCAACAACAGATGGATCATTTCTGAGACCTTGTTGAATTAAAATCCACATAATTCATTTTCCTGGATTAACTAACTGAAGTTTGTGTGTGGGGGTGGGGGGGGGACAGGTAGCACTATGTGCATGAGATTGGCGTGAATGAGCCGATATTTCGTGCACTTTAGTTGTTTACCTCGTGTGTACCCGACGGCAGCATTATTACATTATTACAATTCATTTAATTCCAAATTATACATATTTTAATTTGTATTGTGTTGCTGGATATCGTGTGTTACAACTGTGGGATTAAGATTGTCAGTGTAGTTTCTGTCCACCACTGTAGTGCAGCAGGTACCATGGACAGTTCCAGGAGGCGAGCAGAGGTTACATTAACGTGTTGTGTAGCAACGAACATCCCTGTGCTTTGAAGAGGAGGGTGAGAGACGGGGGTAAGAATAATGCCTCTTACTTATCACTGTTTTACCACACAGCCCTGCCATGGCCCGTGCTGCTTGTGTAATTAACACAAAGCGTATAGGTGTAACTTTTATAACCTCGCTAACGTCTCCCTGTCCTTATTATCCTCTAATCTCTGCACAGCACGCCAAACTTTTCAAAGGATTTTCAGGTTGTGGCCCTGAAACACAACGGCCATTTATCTAACGTGGCAAACAAGCAGGAAGACAACTGGCGTTTCATTTTACTGACAAAAAAGGAAATGAATCCAATGAAATTATCCTCAGGTAACAAATGTTTTTGATTACAGAGTATAATGTCTCAGAGGGGCGCGCGATTGATATGAAGGACGGATACAACACATAATATTAGCTTGCACAAATATTCTTAAGATGTCCTATTTATTTTATGATTTCAACTGACTCAAAAGGGAAAAGAAAAAAAACTATAAAGACATTCAAGTTGTGATAGGAATATAAGTTCAGCCAACAAAGATAATTAGAAATATATTTTCATATATAAGTTGGATTATTGAAGCAGATTTGGGGCAAAGTTACTAGTAAATGATGAACTTTTCTAACCAGCATCCGTCCTCCTAAATCAATAGTTGCTCTGGCGACAGTCAAGTGCTGTGGCTCCTCAGGATTTGTTCAAAGCTACAACAACGCCCACGTGTAACACCAAAGTTCACATGTAGACTGTGTTTCTATCACACTACATGCAGTATTTGCATATACATTTTCCAGCTTTACCGCGTAAATAATTATAGAAATTCAGAGCGGAATATATTGGCATGACTAATTTGTTTTAAGACGAAATATATAACACACAGGCTGTTTTTTTGTGGACAGTTTTTACTTTCATTCAACATTTAGTTTTCAAACTTTGCCAGGCTTAGCATGCAAATTGCAGAGAGCCAGTACAGGATGCAATAAAATACTTGACTGCCTGTTCAAATATGTTATTGGAACACAGAGTCAATGTTTAAGTGCATTAGGCTCAGTGCTCTTGTATGTACAGCTGTCACTGTCAAAGCCACAGGCAACCTGACAATGCTTTGTCCCTGCGCACAATACGAGCATGTGTTCTTCTAAGACAAGCTTATACTCCACACAAATGCTGTGAATTTAATCTAGGTAGACAGTATCTCATGCTATCTGGACGATCAAAAGTAGGTCATGCCTCTCAAAATATAGTTTGAGCTGTTTAATCTGCTCTCAAACTGTCTTTAACCTGGACGGAAGCTGCGCTCGCTTTCCAGCAAAGATTTTAGGAAGCACTGATTTAAATCAGGCAAACAGTGTTCACCATCGGTGTAATACTGTCCAAATGCTTCTAAGCACAGTTCTAAACAATTGCCAACATGACTCAATTTCACATAATCCTGTAGAAATCACGGCATCTAAGTTTAGCAGTTGAGCACATCTAAATAACTTTCTAACACTTGCTCGTCTCCGCTCCTGCTTTGGATTTCAGATGGCAGCATCTAACAGCAGGAGCTAAAAGGCTCCTCATTCACACATGCGACACAGACTATCAGCGATGATAAATGCTGAACAAACTGACAGTATACTAAATAAAAAGAACTTTGAAACCAACCTAGTGCTGTGATCCAAAAAGTTTGATTTTCTCCCAGTGTCTTGATAGCTGAGCTGGTGCTGTGGCTTTGAAAGGTAGTCCCCAGGAATATGACATACTGTGCCTTTGACAGCCTCGAGATAAGCACCTGCGTTCGGGTCCCTTTTTACGTCACACCTCCCCATTCACAGCCCTTCAACATGATGCACATTTGCACATCAACAGCCACCAACCCCCCTCCTCGCTCTACTCCCACATCCGCAAAACACACAAACAGGCACACAAGAAGGCAGATGCGAGCACTAGCCTCTACTCATGCGCGCGCACACCCGCACATACACCACAGATTTGTGTTGGGGGGAAATGTACACGCATGCAAACGCACACATGGACACACTCACAGATGATTTTTTTTTTAACTCCTTCATTCGACCCTATGCCTCTATCGATCCTTATTTTGTGTGTCTTTTAAAGACAACTTTCACCTGCTTTGTCATAAGACCGGGGCATATGCCCTCCCAACCTCCTCATACATCACTCATCATGCAAATGAGAGGGAATGTCACTCCTCAGCAGCAGATGGCCAGGGATGATAACAATGGCTCAACAGACCAGTTTCAATGTCTGCGACTTTATCGCTACGGCAACAACCAAAATAGATGATATGAAATCCTTGTTAATTTGATTCCTCCCCCCTTTTTAATGTTTGTACCTGTCAGTCTGTTTCATTTCTCCTGGACCATTTGAATGTAAAAGCTTTGTCCAAGGTTTTTTCTGTCACAAGAAGTCTGGCTATCAGTAAAAGGCATAGACCTGGAAATGATTTTTGGTGACTACGGAAGGCTGCTGCCTAGCAGTTATTCAAGTAATTAGGTGTAATTCCTCCCTGTAGGCCATGTTAGCCTCCTGAGTTAGCTCATGCGTTTGACAGGCCAGGATAGAGACAGGGAAGAATAAAAGATGAAAGGGGCCCCGAGAAATCACAAATGCAGCTTTTCAAACACCCCCCAGCCAAAGTGATGTCACCCTGCGTCCTGCTGACTCCTGTTCATACAAGCCCCCATAGCAGAGAGTAAACAGTGGAAGCGTTTAGCAAACACGGCCAGATTACAATGACAAAGGCAACCACACTTCTGGGTGGAGCCTGAGGCGAGAGGGGGCAAAAGAGGAGGGTGGCTTTGGATTTAAAAAGGGGTGATACCCATAAGGCCCCCCTCCCCCCCCTTTAAAATCCAAGCATCCCCAGCTGATGGAAGGGGCCACCCAAACATGCTTATCGCTCCGTGATGCCCCCTTGTCCCCGGGGACTGACGTGAGAACACAATATGTAATAATAATGTATTTTCAGTTCTTTTTTCCTGTGATTTGTGCATTTGGTTATGCAAGGCTGGAGACTTGGAGAATATCATTACTTAAGGTTTGGCAGTTGATCATCACCTTGTTTAATGCCTCATTTGAAAGTCTAATTTCTAACTGTCTTCAAGAGCCAATTCATGGTACACTCTGAGAGAGACATACAAAGAGAGCAGACCTGCTCTGCTTCCCTCGTCTGTTCGTCATTTGTGCCTGATAATCACACAAAACATATGAAAGTAAAGAATCATCTATCTAAGCATCTTATCAAATAACACATTCTTTGTTTGTCGATGCAGACAATCTCACTGTGAGGACACAACCAGCTTGTTCCAGGGGGGGATTATTTCATGTTCTGACCTCGGTAATGCTTCAAGAAGACGATTCAACTTATGTAAAGCAGTCTTGACAAATTGTGAGGGAGCAACATATTGAGGCTACACTACACCACCAATACCAAATGTAATTTTTTTTTTTGGCCCAAACATCTGTTCAAATCTCCAACCTCATTCAGAGGCGGCATAAAACATAAACTAGTGTTTTGTTAAGCTATTTCATCAACAGAAAATGTGGGCATAACTGGAGAGAGCTGATGGAGAAATGAAAGAGGAGTGGGTTGGACAAAATTACATGTCAGACAAGGGTTCACATTTAAAAAGTCCTGCTCATATTCGTAGAAAGTGTTTGATTGCATTTAGAAAGGTATTACAATGGGTCACATCTGTGTCTAAAAGCTTTTTGCATTCTGCTGCAAATTATGTAAGCAAAGTGAAGTGTCACAGCACCCCGTTGTTTTGAGCACTATACCTTCCTCCTGTAAAACCTACACAAATATGTTTAGCTGAATTCTTCTAATGCACTACAGGGTCAAAATGTCAGCGGTAAAACTTCAACAAACCCGCTCACACAACGCCGCACCCCATAATTTCAACAAAACAATGCGGCTAATTTCGTATGGCAGCCGGTACACCCAAACAACAATACATATTCACACTGAGCCATTGAATATGATCGACATGTACAAATCTATATTCAACTGTGGTTAATTTCCGCCGTAATGCTTTAAGCCTGGTCTAAAATGACACGAATGCATGTTCTTGGTGGTACTGAACCCTCATTGTTCAAACACTTGATGCTGCTTGTTCATCACGGAAAGTCGCATAAAAGGACTGAATTAAATATAAAAAAATATTTGCATATGCAAATAGGAGGAACCAAACATAAGTACATGTTGTTGATATGGCTCCAGGACGTAGAAGTATCTTTATGTTAATGTCACCAGATCGGGAATATTCTTTTGAAAATACAGTACATTTTTCATGGGGATCATTATCTACACTGCATGTCACTGTGTCTCAGTTAGAAGAAATGATTAGATTACTTCCCAGCAATCCCCTTTGGGGTGATTTGTGTGTGACCGTGGACAACCTTACAATACGTTGATTCAGTTGTCCTTTGAAGACACTTCAATAGCAAATGTTTTACGGACAAATATAGGACGTTTTTTAGGGCTCTGGCTATATTAAAGTTTGTTGTCTAAACTCACAGAACCCCACAAACTGATAATGTTACAAAAAAAATGGCAAAAGAAAAAGAATGTTAGGAAACCGGAACTATTGTGGCATAAAAATTACAACTATATGCTCATAAATTACAAAAAGCACATGGATCCAGGAAACAAGCTAAATAGAAGTGTTGAATTTCATTGTTATCTACATAACTGCAGATCTACATTATTCACTGTGTCAGTAACAATGAGACGAATCTGCCATTAGGGGTCACTACTTGTCAGGGCCGTAGCCATGGAGTCAACATTGAGCGGGCAAATCTCTCATTGGGGATCTGGGGGTTTTAACTAATTATTATTATCATTATTATTATTTTAGAATAATACCTTACTGTGCTTTTACCTTTAATATTTTCTTAGTTCCTTAACAACATCAATGAGCACTGCCGTTTGTTGCTGTGTAGTGTTTGTTTAATTAATCTTAAAGCTTCCTTTGCCTTGATTGTTGATCGATTATCAACATGTTAAGTTTAGTTGTGATTATGATTAAATTTGCAAAGAATTATTGTACACGGTGTTGCATTGCCTGTCAAAGCATAGCACATTTTTGTATGTCAATGCATTGCATATATATTACATGATGGGACAATGTGCTGCCCCCACACTATATTATAATTACAGCCCTGCTGCTACGTCTCTACATGTGCTGCCCGGCAATGAGAGAATCTTGCTTACATCAGAGAAATCAATGCCTGACTGGTCAGTCGATGCATGGCTGTTGTAGTTCACAGGCCGTGGACTCATTGTGTTTTGTCATTGAGAGGTTACGTTCAGATCTGGGCGTCTCCAGGGGTCTCTGCCCATCTTTTCTCCTCAGGCGGGCAGACAATGAAGCAGACACACCTATTAATGGCCAGATAGGAGCTTGGATGTTGAGCCAAAACCGGGCATGTAAACAATGGTAACAGGTGTGTATAATGCATTCTTTGATAATGACCTTGGTGGCCGTAATAGTATGTCTAGACACAACTAACAGGAGGCTTTTTTTTTTTTGTCTGGTCTCAGAAGTCCTGTGGGCAATCAATTGCAGAATAAGGAGCAGGTATTGGTAGGGGATCATTACGATTACAAGAAAAACTGTTGGAAGATGGAATAACTGCTTCACTGTGACGCCGGACAACATAAATAACTACGACAGTATTTTTTTTTTATATATTCAAAATATTTGTTTTCATAATAAGCTAAAATCAGAGATATGCACTTGAATGAGAAGAAAAGAACTTCACTTGTGTGGATGGTTTGGGGTTTTTGATTGCGCCAGATACAGGAGGCTTTTTGGCATGAACTAAAATGCTAATGCCCTTTCAAGCAAAACAAAGACATTGATTACGAAGTAAGTTTCTTCAGCACAAGTAGCTTGCTTTGAGTGATTAATGGGGTGGGTCATTGATTTCCCTTTGTTTAGATCTTGGTTAACTTTCTGGAGACACAATTATAATTTGTTTCCAAACAATAATTCCAATCTAGCTTGAGGAAATTAAATTCCCCTATGGCCTCTTCTGTGTCACTTTACATCTGAAATGGATTGTTATCAAAATGTAAATCTCCTCTATTTCTGTTTATATCTTAGATTTCTGATTAGATATTGTTTTTCTCTGTATATTGGAAGGTGACCACCTCCTAAGATCAGAAAGAGCTGTTTACAGAGATCTGCATTACTTGTCAGCCACAGTGTAAAGGGTTAATCTGCCAATTCTCACTTCAGTAGCTGGATGTCACTCACATCAACATTTCTGATGCGGCACTTATCCACAAGATATGAGAAATACAGTCTTCACGTTTCTGAAAAACCCCCAGTATGTTGTGTATTTACTCACTGAGCAGGTATTGCCTATGTCGACATGAGCTTTGTGAAAGGTAGATGCTTTATTTTTGAGTTATCCCAGCCCTCTGCACCTTTATATTTCTGTGTATTTGCAAGTCAAATCACAGCGTTTAGGCTACGTTATTGAAAGGCTTCTGCCATATTCTCCAGCTTCCCAACTTTAAAAACTTCCACAGATCCAGACATTTATACTTTCTGATTTCTCGCATCATCTCTCCAAGATAGTGATAATACGATTTCTGTGTTTTTCGCTGTTGAGAAACAAACTGGATTATGAACAGATCACTACATAAACAGCTTTCTAAAAGGAGGCAGCTATTTTAAAAAAGGCTGAAGAAATGCAAAGAGGGATTTAAATTTTAATTTGAATTTATTCCAGCAAGTGAAAGGTTCTTTTGAGAGGGGATTTCAGCAAAGATGATGGTATTTAAAAGTGATAAACAAGCATCTAAACCTCCAGTGGAAAACAGTCATTTTGCTTCTTTCTTGTGTAGGGGAGGAATTGGGCTTGCTATGGTCACATCCAAAAAATAAGAATAAGTAATAGTAGTAATTAAAATGTAAATAAGCAAGATCCATGGAGATATTTCAACTGATTCCTGTCATAAATTGTGTCATTAACATTTTGTCTTGACACACCTTGAGACTCCACATGTGTAGCTTCATGTCCTCAGGTGCATATTCGTGTTCACCGTGTACTTGGCATCGCGCACTTTATACTGTATATGGATGCTTAAAAATATTTCACACTTATCACATGCAATTTGAATCCTGTGCCTCAACACCGGAGAGGAACATGAATCAAAGTTCAAAATTAAATGCCTTGCAAATTGTCTTCGTAAAGAATTGTGCTTGTGCAGTCGGAGGCAGTATCTGGAGAAAATCAAATGAATTCTTTTGATGAATAATTCACTCTGGGCAGATGCATGTCACATGTAGGAGACGAGTGTGATTAACCAAGGCTATTATAGTCGTAATATATGGATTATAATGATGTGACAAGATTTGAATGTTGCTATTCAGGTCTGGATGACCACTGAACTTAAGCAGAGAAACCTATGCCACACAAGAAAGACAAAGAGTTACATCATTTTGTTCAACAGTTAATCCGATCATGGACAGTGTTTGTGCATTTGCTATCTTCGGAAAATGCCAGCAAAGGCGCTAAGTAAACCTATTTTACAAGACTCCCTCACAAGGATCCAGTGCCAGTATCGGGATAAAATTTCACACAGCAGCATGGCTCAGTCACATAACCTAAGCAGGCTTAGGAAAATGGAACACTACAAAGTATTGCACTTTCTTCCTGCATGTCTGTTGCAGCATACAAAATGCTTGGATGACTGATGCGAGTTTGAGCATGAAAGCCATAGTGAACTAATGGCTGAATAGCATGTAGATACTGTTGTTAATGCTCTGAGTTGTTTAAAATGGTAGATTATGGAAGTGTGCACCTGGCATTCTGCATGCTAGCCTGGCAACACTCCTCCCTTATAATTACAATGAACACACAGTAATTCAGGGTAGGGGCTGAAATACGAACGATGTCCTCTGAGACAGCTTGTTTTAATGGTTATGCAGAAGAGTTCCTAGAAGTGCAGATGGCAGATCCGATGTCTTTGAAGCTATTTGCAGATTTACACAACAAGGTATGGTGGTGTGAGGCCATATTGCTCTTTTGTGCTCCTGAATTAGACATCAGGCTTGCTCATGAGCCGCTAATGAAAGTGTCAGATATATTTAAGAGTACGTTTACTGGAATATCGATAAGCTATTCTACTAACAATTTAGGTAGCAAAGCAGTAAAGAGAGGCTGCATGGCCTGATTGTTTCATCCAAAATACGCCACATAGGGATGCATTTGTTCTGAGCTGGGCGTTCTTTCATTTCAGCCTGTCTAAAGCCCAACGTATAAAAAGCTATACGATAATGCGGTACACATTTGACAATATATCAAACCCAGTAAGCTGCAATATGCGACATTGTATGAATTCACAAAAGGCACACGGAAAGTAATATGTCCTGTCCAAACGAAGACTAAACCACAAAAACGGTCTCCTCTGATTATTCATAATGATGATATGCATATGTTTTAACTGTGCAAAACATGTCTCACACGACTGACGATTTAATGTTTCACCGTCTAAAGCCCAAATACTGCACTGAAAATATTACAACAGTGTGCATTTCTTTATGTGCAGCGTGCTTAATTTATCTCTATGATTGGCACGGTACCAAACTCATATAAAAGAGTGTGCAGCCTTTGAATCAGCCCACTACTGTGATACAACAGCAGGTATTGAAACAACAAAAATGTTAACTCCAAGAAAAAGTTTTGCCGCATTAAAGTCACATAGGAGCCACATTAGCATGTGAAAAGAATAAACAGGAGCATTCTCAGTTACACACTCCACCTGGCTGCTAACCAACGTCCTTGTCAGAAGTCCACCCACCGCACTGGCTAACACTGAAAGACCTCCTGGGGACCGCAGTGACCATTCACTCGGTTCTCTCTTTTTCCCATGCACCTGTGACTGTTTTTGTGTTTGCTATTTTTTGCTTTGTCTTTTTCTGGCAACACTGTATCATCGGAGACACACTTTCCCTCAAAAGGAATTCTCCGGCCCAACAATGTGGTTTGTTTGTTCACCGGATATGGCAGGCCAGAGAGTCAAATGAAAAAAACAAGTCACCGCAGTAATAATTAAAATTGCCACAAGAAAAATAAGCTCAGCAGTATGAATGGACTTGAAATAGGAAAATAAGTTACTTTTACCAACTGGTTTCTTGCCGAGTTGGGGGTCTTCACAGGTGCACTTGGACTGGTTCTCCTCCTTACTCTCCTCGGACGGCTCATCCGGCTTCTCCATGGTCCTGGACCTTAGAGAGCTGCTTTTCCATTTTCCAAAGGACTTTGCCACAATCGCTTTGTCCGCTCCTTTCATTGTTTTCTGTAAAACACATTTACAGCATGACTTCCCAGGTTTATCCCTCTTGTGAGCCATCTGCCCCCTTTTTTGGCTCTCAGTAAACCTGGGCTCATCTTTCCCAAACCCAAAGTAAGAGAGAATTAGGGCATTGTGTGAATATGCATTCTCTTAAGCATTCCAGAAAATGTTCTGATTGCCCTGGCATCTTTTTTAGAGAGCGCTTCGACATTGTTTTTCTCCTGACATTTTGCAATCCTGTGCGGAGAGAGCAGCGGTGATTGAAACAGTATAAAACAATACTTTGCAAAGTACCCACACAGTAAACAGAAGATGGTAACTGAAAAAACAAACATGTTTTCACATTTAATCCAACTTAAAGGAAATAAAAATAGCACATTATGCCCTAATTGAGTGCTGTACAGTCCGCAAATACTATTACAAGGCCGATCAGGATTAGCAGTGGAACATACCTAGTTATCTATTTCTGAGTGCCAAGACTGCTAGCAGTGGGCAACTAAATTTCAAAAGCTGGCAAATCCAGTTGTCTCCTAAATACAGAAAGTACTTAAATCCAGAGCTAACAGAAGAAAAAGACGGATAAAGGGTGCTCTGCATATCACCGAAAAGCTTGTGCACTTTTCAGAATCACTGGCTAGGTTAAACAAATATGCTAAGTAGAGATCAAAACAATCCTTTGATCTGCAGCCTAGTTTCCAGAGGAATGGCTTGGCTGTTGTTGTAAATAACTTGTATAAATCTATATACCATTTGCCTTCAGGTAATATCAAAAGTGCCAGGGATTCACAGGCAAATACCTTGTGGTTAGGAAATAGATCAGATAAAAGCATATAAATATTTTAGCAACACTGCACTCTGACATTTTGTGTACTATAGCACCCCATATAATCATTTTAATTGTTTAGTTGTACAAGCAGAAACATGCATAGTAAAATAACATTTCTAGCCCTTTCTATTTTGTAGTCGGTAAAAAATGTTCCTACCTCCAGCATGCCATTCAGGTCACACACAGAGTAAAACATTGTGCTAAACTTCATACAAAAGAGGCTTGAAGAATCAGAATGCAGAAGCTATGCAACTTGCTGACTAACTTTGCCCTCTGTTTTGATCGAGCACACAAAGCAAAACGCTGTCCATTCAAAACAGACAGCATAACTCTTTTCAGAGAGGGGGGACCGTGAACAAATGAGGCCATGTCCTGAGCTGCAGTCAGTTTCCCGTCAGGCCTGCACAGTGCACGGTGAGGGCCACAGGGACTGGAACCGACTGACACCACACTCACAGGCAACAGAACAACTCTTGTGCACACTGTCCTCCCCTTTTTTTTTTTTTTTTTCTTTTAACCCAAATTAAAGTGTGTTTTTTGCTTTACAACTTGCTTTACCTCACCCCTTTTAGGTCACACTTCATAACACTGGCAGATTTAGCAAAGTGATATTTTCTGCTGAGTAAGTTCATAGTAATATTTCTTCTTTGGAGAGTAAAAACACATCAGGATAAACTAAAGCAAACAAAAACAGCTGGCATAATTTAAAGTCCCTCTCCAGTCTCCAGAATGTTTGAGTTGTACGATGTAGACTGACGTATGTCCCAGAGTCTCACACGTGAAGGATTTATTCATACATTGTTGAAAGTGTTAATTTTCTCTGTGCTCACTGATCATCCGCTTTCAAGAGGCAGTCCTACCATCATGATTTGTGACATCACAAATATTTTGGAAGCTATCTTGGTCCAAAATTCAGGAGACACACGTCTGATGTGGAAACTTGAATCCTCTCCAAACAAACAATGAGAATGGACTTCGTGGTGAAGTAGGAGACTTCTTGTGTCCAGCAGTTCACCTAGAAATCAGAAATATATCCTTATCATATATTCTGGAATGTTTAATGAACATAATTATATTTTCTGCTAAAACATTGGCATACACAAATTATAGTATTTATTACAGTATTTTTGTACACTGTAATAAATGTGTGGAGGGAGACTTTAAAGTATATAACTCACTCAGAAAACAATTAGTTACATTTAACTCTTAATTCCTCCTCAGTCAATGAAAAATCAATCACAATTAGATATGTGTAAATCATGTTTCTTACATTTTCATGCCAAAAAAGCTGATCTGAATTCCTGATAATCACGACTTACCGAAACCTGGCTGCTAACGAATCACTTTACTAGCATCTTTGCTAGCTAGCTTACTAGCAAGCCTCAACAAACTAGCTAACAGAACATTTTTTTTAAAGATTTTCGAGCATAACTAACTTACTCACCAGAGTCGCTGGTCAGACTCTTTGAGTTACATTTTTTTTTTAATGATTTTTTGGTAATGTTATATGTTCAGACAATAATGTAAACTAGCAATTTGCTGAGGCAAGATATAGCAAGGCTGTAGCCAAGGAGGCAAAACTGGGGGCGAACTAATCTCTCTCTTCCCCCACCCTGCCTCTGCACACAGAAGTACACACAGAAAAATAATACCAAAATTGAAATATTCAGAAATTCAAGAACAAATCGTATCGCACCATCAACTTCAACGCTAGCACCTTTGTTGCTCACGAGGTGATTGTATCGCTAATTAACGTAGCTGTGTTAGCTAACATTAGCACTGGTGGTGATAAGCAACATGTTTAATTAACCTACGATAATGATTAAATATTGCTTCTGTCAGACAGTTGCCTGTTGTAGCATAGCACATTTTGTTTATTTGTTTATTTATTTTCTATTTCTTTCTTCTTATTTTATATTTGTATTTATTCTTTTTTTTTCTCTATCGATATATCGGGGGAAATATGAGGCTTTCAGATATTATATTCAAATTATTTGAATATAATGAAGTTTAAAATAAACAAGCTTCGTCTTTAATGCTTCTCAGATTCTAGAACGTGTTTATTATCTGAGTCTTTTCTTTTGTATTTGGGAAGGTGTTACATGATACTGTCATTTCAACCAGGTCTGTCCTGTTAAATGGTTGTAGTTCATTACAAGCTATATAAAGGTTGAATAAAAACTTAATTAATGGAGAATCACAGTACGATTAGGGAAGTGCTGAGAGATATTTACTGACAGAAATAAAAGCTAATTGCATTAATATTAACAATTCTTAAACGTGACGGAATCCTGATAAACCATCTCAAGTGCTTGAAGGATAACGTAGGAGCTTTGCTGGCTTTTCAAGAGTCCTGGAAAAGCAATTTTGAGAGAGAACAGAATGTACCATATTCTTGACCCGTCTGCCTCAGATGCTTGCTGTATATGGAACTGAATACTGGACGTGAATTGTATCGTTCTCTGTGTCAACTTGTTAGATGGCAGTTGCTGTAGTGGAGTGGTGAGAGCGGCACATATGCATTATAGGAGAAAATTGTGAAATGACAGATTCCGGGTGTGATACTGAGGGAATGACTAACTAATAGGAGGGGTGCTCCAGGCTGTTAGCTTTGAAAAGCAGTTTGCACATTACTTTATCTTGTCAATCAGATTCCTGGAATGGAAGAGGTGACTGATAACTTGAATTAATTATTTTCTTATTGCATGCATGTGTTAATTCATGTTAATTTATGTCCCTTACAGGCCCAAGCCAGAATATCCAGAGTAAAGCGCCACCTCTGGCACCCAGATCACCACACCACTCTCTTTGAATATATTTATATCAAATGAAAGAGTTTTTTTTTAATCCTGTTGGAACAAGGACTGACTGCCAAATTTGATTTTTAAATGTACTTTTAAGCTGTTCATGGTTTACGTTTGCATTTCTTCTTAACAACTGAACAACATGGAGCAGTATTTACCGCTATGATGGGATTTGAAAGTTACAGATTATTTTTTTATACGCAAATCCTACCCCTTGAAACATACCCCCATTCTAAATGAAGACAGCTAAATAATGCAGCACAAAGTCAATATCCCCCACAAGGCATACCCTCTACATCCTGCATGTAGGCAATTCAATTCATTTAAATTAATGTAGTTCATCGTTTATTTGATCGCCAGCAATTCTTCGCAACGAACAGGGGACACTTTCAACAATTGCATTTCACTAAACATCTTTAAACATTTTGACAAATTTAACTTCCCCTGAACACAGAGGATAAGAGGAAAAACATTTCTCTGATGAGAACAGAAACAGCAAGAAGTTCTAACAAGGAAAAGCCTGCCAGGTGGCGAACTGGCTGCACCAACAGAACGCACAATCTGTCTGCTTCTCCTTCCAAACCATTGACAGCTGCCATCACCAGCCTTGCACACTCGCACTCAGTGGCTCCTCAGCTCCCTGCCCATCCCTCTTTAGTGTTTCCTGCTAACCTCAGAGACAGGGTCACCTGGCCCCCTAGTTGCCCGTCTGTGGGGCCCTGCTGGCCCCCTGGAGACCTGCCTGCATGGGGATGCATGGCTAACAGAGGTCTAGCAAATCCTCTTTAATATGCAAACCAAAGGGCCATTCCTTTGACCTGAGACCATAGCTTTTCTAACAGTGAAATCCAAAAATGTTCAAGTGATGTACTACGATTAGATTTGATGAACGTTTTTTTTTGATCTGGTGGTTATTTGATAGTATCACAGACAAACAGCACCATATTAAGGTTTTTATCTCGAACCAGGTCGGTTCATTTCAGTTACATTGCAGTAATACGAAGCGCGGTTGGATCACATTATGTTACCCCTCGTCTTGTTTGGGAAAAAAAAAACAAAAAAAAACATGAACATACAGTTTTAGGGATTTTTTCGAAAAACTGGAACAGCATTTCTCCACTGAGCAAACCTAAGCACACAGATGCACAGAGGCTAAACTGAAGAGTGTTCCACAAAGCGAGCATTGCAACGGGGCTAAAAATAAAACCTGGCAAAGTTATTCTGATCCCTTATTGGTCCCATAGTTTGATTTCACATTTAGCATTTGCATTCCCCTCCGCATAAACATTTCATTCTTCCCCTCCTGCAGTACAATGAGACTTGAGTGACTTTGGCAGCAGATTTTGGATCGGTGCTCCTGAATCCACCAGTGTATGTTATCAGCAGGTAAACAAGCTTTCGAACAAAGCCATAATGGAACTGCAAGCGGCATAAAGAGGCTCATCTCAAAAGCTATACAACCCATCAAAGCTGGTGTCATTTCCTCAACACTGCACTGCAGCTGGAAAAACGCATGGCTGTTACAGTTTAAATCGCCCATCTATTTTGAGACACTTCAGAACTATTCGTATTGATTATTGACTTGTCAGTGCGCAGCCAGATTACCAAAATAAGACAACACATTGTCATGTTGACTGGATTTTTGTTTTTGCGGTAGGAAATCAAAAACAGTGTCACGCGCTAAATTAATTGGATTTGCACTATAGGGTTTCTGAATAATTATTTTCCTGCTGAAAATGAAATAGTTCTATCTATATTTGGAGGGATTACTGATGGCATTGAACTTAATGTGAAAATAATTTGCCCTTTAAATACGTACTTAAGCTATATCCTACACCTTTTGCTCACAAGATGCAATCTTGTTAACCACACGCCTGGGTGCCTGTCACCAAACTTTCCACAGATTTGCCTTTTGGGTACAGCTCAGACACACAACTGAACCTACGCACTCTCTTCCCAGTGAGTGGAGAAGCCTCAAAGCTCTCCTTTCATATGCTGCATTATCTCTATGGCGGTAATTATCCATAAAACTATGCCATCAGATGGTGATGATTTCCAATATGAACCCAATAAATGTGTTTAAATTTTGAATTATCATATTTATGTGGATATGTGTTACTAATAGTGATTATGTTCGTCATGTGGGTAGAAAATCAGCCGCCCTTACACTGCGCATTCTCACATATTTCTCAGACATTTCATCACACATTTAATCTGCTCCTGTCTAAGATTTTCCACTGAACCTGTAGTCAAGGCAGAGCGGGGACAATAACGGATGAGATTATGAAGCATGTCTGTTAAAGCATGTCTGTTTGATCATCATTCTGTTTAGGTGAAGTTCTCTTCTTGGTCTCTTCAGTCCTTGACAGCAGATATATAACCTAATCTCTTTCCCTAACCCTTTTCTTAGGCATGAATAGGGTGGAAATGTGATGGCATTAAGTCGATTTACTCCTTGGTTTGCAGTTTCAGCCTTAATGCCTCTTGGCTCTTCTTCAACACACTCGTTCCATTTAGATTTCAAAAATATAAATGTTACGTTAAGGCTTTCCCATTCATTTTCATTTATCCATCATTTGAAGTTCATGCATATATTTACCCTGAAAATAATGCTTGTTTATTTACTGCTCCGTCTATCTAGTATAGTGTCAAAGATATTGGAAAATCAAATAAAACTTGTGTATTATCTTCAAATAAAGAAGATATGAGTAACAAAGGGCAAGATCTGAGACTGTATGACATTCTTTGTGAATCGTCTCTGACATCATTTTGATATTTCACATTTACTCATCTAAACCTTAATTTAGCGCCTCCAGCATATGTTGACATGCAAAGAAAAGCCATTATGGTGTGTCTTTGAATTTCGGCTGATGCCATTTAAAGCTGCATTAACATTCCTGTCCTTATACAATAAATGGAGTATATTTGTGATGAATCTTTGCCTTTGTACGCAAAAAAAAAAGTTAATTACTTTTGAAATGTTTCCATAACAGTCTTAAGGACATTGATTGTTCACATTGTGCATTATGATACATGTAGGAAGGTCAACACCGTGTTGTCTTCACTTTTTCCCTCGTGAATTTCTTTATTTCAAGGGTGAAACTAATAATAACTTAACTTTAATGCACGTTTTGTTTAAAAGAAATTAAGTGTTACAGTCCAGAACAAGTTTAATTTGCCTCTATCAGAATTGCAGGGTTCACTTTTTGACTGTGTGATTGTTCTCACATCCATTAGAACAAGTTTTTATATTATATATCTAATATTTGGTCCACACACACATACACACACATACACACACACACCAGCAGTCGCCTTGGTTGTTAACTAAAAATGAATACACACTTCCAAAATCAGTATCCTATTTTAAATGAAATGTACTTTTCTTAAACAAATTTTATTTATTTATTTATGTGCTGCGTACATGCAACCTCCTCTTTGGAAAATCCTCTTCGGAAAATATATACCGTATTCTAATCTGTGCTAATTGTAATGTTTTACATTTGACATGTTGAATTACTGAACGTATGAAATCAACCTGGTTGAATGAAATAAAATTTAATTTTGGAGTATTTTTTGTTGATATGTATCTATGTTGTTTGCAAGTTTTTAGATGTATGTAGATATGTGACATGTATGTTTGTATGTGACCTTACTTTAAGTTTTATGGCTCACTGCTGTGTATTTTTCCTTTCCGTACTTTGAAGTGCAACATGTGTATTTCTCTGAATCAGTATAAATAGACGCTCGTAAAATATCAGCATCATTTTCAATGTCATCACTGTTGCTTTTATAGATTCATATGATACATTCCTGTAAAAAACAACCACGACAAAAAATACAATTAAAACAAAGACATACACGATTTTATCAGTTGCTTTGCATTCTGCTTTACAAAAGCCAATTTAACGATATTGTGCTGAAGATGAGTAGTTAAGTGCGACAGAAAGAAGTTTGTCTGCTATTCAAAGGCAGTTTTAATGGTGGATCTAGCTAGAGACTACACATGGCAATGTTAAATCCCATTCAGCCTGATGAGAGTGACTCCCAGCAGCACTGAGCTCAGTGGGGGGTTGTAAACATTTACACTAAGAGCCTGTCCAGTGCACATGGTTGGTGCTTGCCAGCCACCTCGGTATCGAATGTTGTGTTGCATATTTTGTCATTCAGGCCTGTCCCGAAATTGTAGGAATCACACCATCAATTTATGAAGGAGCCATCCAAATGTGACAAGAGGCTTATGCTAAATGGAGAAAATAGAGCTAAACATTGTTAAAACACCCCTAGACCCACATGGTAGAGAGTGCTCAGCGGAGAGCTGCTATGCTCCCCGCTGTGAACTGGGAAAGTGATGTTGGTGGGCTTCCTTCTCCATGAGGGCCGCATCGTTCTTGGGCCCCGATTTGAAGCCTTTTTGAAGTCTGTTTCCTGCAGCAGTGTGCCAACATTAATGTTTCCACAAAAGCAGAAACGCTAAATTAATTGAATACACTATACTGTGCTATTCCGTGTTGACTCCTCGTTCTCCCTGATAAAATGTACAAGCATCGTTAAAGCCATTTGCTCTATATGCCATAAACATCACTAATATTTAGGCAAGGGGGGTGTTTATACAGGAGAATGGAACTTTTAATCCCCAAAATGATAATTGTCAGTGTTAAACCAGTGTAATAAATTATATTAGCATCAACTATAAATAGAGATTCCAGTAACAGTCGATCACAGAGGGGCAGAATATGTTTGGGATCAATCCTTTATTGTTTCAAAACTCTATCTTTTACAATACAGTCATTTATTGTTACATGTGTGATTCGATGGGTATTGTACAATGTCTTCCGATAATGAAACACAGTCACAAAGTATTCCTTTCTACATATCAATATTCTATGATAGTGAGAAGTTTGTGCTGATACATTTAATTAATCATGACAGCTCTTTTTACTTCCCTTTATTCAAATCAACAAAAGCATTTTGTTTTTGAAGGTGCATTTCAAGGATTGCAAAGACGACTGTTTCTATCAGTCGTCCATAATGTACATTTCAGTATTGACAGACGGCCAAACTGCTGTGTGAGTAACAAACGGCATTAACTACATTTCCAACTACAACATTTATCTGGATAAGTAAATCAAAGAAAATAGATCAATATGCATGCCATGAACATTCCTCCATAAACATTTATAATAAATGTATATTTTTTGTATTTATTATGTTGATAATGACAGTATTCTCCACAAAAGGACAAATGCTGAGAATGAGAACTAATATTTAACATCCAATTCTTGTTAAATTTTTACACACAGGTCAAATGGCTTAACGCCACATTGTATAGGACAACGCCCTAATAAGGTTTATAGCATTTGGTCCACAATAACAAATCTGGGTTTGAAAACAAAAAAAAAAAGAAAATGTGGAATCAGACGGGATTTTGAACTAAAATTACATGATAGTGATCTTAATTCTTTCGATTTATTTTCACTTCGTTCAATATTCAAGGTATAAATTATGATGTGACATTTCTGTTTAAAAATGAAGCAATATAATTATACATTTTAGCTCATTACTTGGTTATTATACTTTTCTGTTCCATGGAACAGCTTTCACTCTGTAGAACTTTGTCCCTAAAGGAACTTTGAACCTGTTCTGGGCCTGTTGAGAGACGAGAAGAAACAGCTTTGTGAGGCAGGAAGAAGTGAATACATGAATGTGGCAGTACAGACATGGACGAACTGGACCTATGAAACATGAAATCCCAACCCAGTGTGAAAAGTGCAAAACACAATTTTAAATCAGTCTGTTTGAAACATGAGCTACAAACATTGTATAACTTGTATTAAATACCTTTTTTGCCTGGCAATACTCTTTCTCCATCACCTTTCCAAGAACCCATGGCCGCCTTGTGGTGCCTGATGCTAAGAAAAGAAGAAGAAATTAACTCATGAAACAGATTTCGGAAACACTGTGTAGCATAAAAGCTATCGAACAATTTTTAAGTTAAAATAAGGACTTTTCTTCAGAGCCACACTAAAGTTTTCATCCTGTTCACAAAGAGTATGAGTGATGCTGACCTGGTTTGAGGTCCAGTGCAGTGAGCGACTCGGAGTGGAGGAAGTAGAGGGTGGGGCCGACTGTGAACAGCACGTAATTGTCATGTCTTTCATCCAGGATGATTAGGACCAAATCGCCAACCTGGAAACTAAAACATAAAAAGACGGACAAGGAAACAAAAGGATCACATCAAAGGTAATTATAAAATAATGTGTACAATTATACAGTATTTAATAATGGTCAGTTGTATCTAAAAACAAAAAATCCCATCAGGGAGGATGTGTTAAGTCCCTTTGTTATAATTCTTTCACTTACTCTCTGATGGCGATTTTGTCTGAATGCCGTGATGACACAGACGACATGCTTTGAGACATCTACAAAAAAAAAAAGAAGAAGATGAGGGCAATGTTACACAAGACAGCGAATGATTAGCAACACTGGCTAAGAATGACTTCCTGAACCAGTTAACATTTGTCTGTTAGGGAAGTTGCTAGAAATAAACTTGTAATTAAAATGAGCACTTTACCCTATTGACAGTATTAAACTGAAATCTAATTTCAATTGTGTCCTTTTTAATCGTGCAATGTCAAGGCTGATTAAAGGAACTTTTCAAATCACGTTACTATATATTTTAACACTTATAGAGTCAATCTAGTCTTTTCTCATGCATGTAATGTCATTTAAATTCATCAGTCTGCATGTTCTAATGGCCTTAAAATCTATTTCTCTACACAGAGATCTGGCCTACTGGGTCAGGACTTTACTCCTTGATGCTACTGCCACCTAGTGGAGCAGAGGTTACATAGCCCAGAGTGATTATAATTAACTGACCAGTCTTTGACTGAGGCGCTTGTTTTCTTCTTCCTTCATGTGTAAAGTCTGAAACATATAATAGATGGATTGAATATATACAAACAGAAAACAGCTTCCTGTTGCATTGCGATGGGTAACGCATGCTGACATACCTGCTCAAGTAAGAGTATCCTCTGTTTTTCCTCCGACATGAGGATGTTGTCACTGCAAAGAAAAGAAAAGAAATATTTTTGAAAGTTTTCTATAAACTCTAACAGTGGAATTGTAGGTAGGAAGTGAAGATTGATTAAAATTGAACACACATCCAACATTCTGGATCTCGTTAATACTGAATTCTTCATTTCAATAGCAAATGAAAGACTTTCACTGTCTGATCCCATGTTCACTAACAAATGTCCACTCGGTCGTAGCTGAATCTATTTTATATAAATACAATTATAAAAAATAAATAAACTACTTTGTTCATATGTAGCCAACAAACTGAACATAATGATGAAAAGCAGAGTTGTAGTGCCCTTAACAGCACACTGACGTCTCTTTGTTTCTGGGAGAAAATTACTGGAATAATACAAAATAATTGGCCGGATTAATGGGTCCATCCCTGGTGTGCACCAGGTGAAATACACCAGACAAGATGAATGCATGTCAATACTTTTTCAAGTAATGGAGATGAAGCAGTGCATGTAAATGTGTGATTGAATCTTCCTTTACCAATTTATCCCGGTAACATTGTTTCTAGTTTGAATGTAAACACTCATTTATTAAATAGGTGAGGAAGGGTTTTAACAATTATTACATTACATCTCAGACTATGAACATGTTCTTTGGAGGGTTAAAAACTTACTGGACTGCGACCATGCTAGCTTCTATTGCTGAGTCGACATATTCGTCATCTCTAACGGCTGCGACAGAGGCCAGTTTGTCAGTTTCAGACAGGGGGTCAGAGGAACAAGCCCCAGCGACGGTCGGAGCTGTAGCTCCTGCTCCAGCCTCTTTGGCCTCCTGAGCTGGGAGGTGAGGAGCGAAGAAGGCAGAGGAAACCAAAGCAGTGCTGCGCAGGCGGTTCAGCTCTTCTTCCAAGTGTTTCTTCTCCTGCATGACACTAGCCCGGTCCTCAGAGAGGGTCTCTATCAGAGCTGCACCATAATGTCATACAAAGAATAAACACTGTTAGGGACAACTGGTCAACACATACCAAAGAATGTCTTCCTAAAATACTACAGTAAGCAGTCACGGAAGGTTTAACATAAAAGACCTAATGCTTATGATAAGTCAACAGCTTATTCTAATTTGAGCTGCATTCCGTGTCAGTGGCTTCTCACACCAGCCTGAAGACATTGGAACCATCCACTATGTGCAGCAATCACCTTTGTCCTTTTCCTGCTGTTGGGTAACTTTCCGCAACTTCTCTGTGAGTTCATTGATGACCTGCTCCTTCTTCAGCCTCTCTCGAGTCAGAACAGTGTTGAAGTTAGTCTGAAGAAAGACGGAAAAATAAGTCTTTAGGAGCAAAGCAGGTAATCGATATGAAGGTTAAATATTTCTGTAGGTCCCCTTTCAATTCTGGGTTCTAAGGAAGACATGCTTACAGCACTGAGGATTACATTTTGTTGTATGTTTGTTTCATATCCAATGTTTTATCAATCTATTGCACTTGGCAACAAAAATGAGATACCATGATGTGGACTTGTTATTTCAAAAAGTAGCAGTTTCCTAAGTAGTGTTGGGAAATCAGATAAATATTTACAAATCCAATTTAAGACCATGTGAGTTTTTTGTTTCTGGTATAAATCTAAATACAAACCTGCTGCTCTGCAATTAGTGATGTTTTGAGATTCTGCATCTCCTCATTCTTCTTCTTCTCCAGGAGCTCCATCTGGGTCAGCAGGGAGGCTCGCTCCTGCTGCAGCCGCTCTTGTAGTGCCGAGTCGAGAGACAGAGGTGTTCCAGCATCTGCACGGCCCTCAGCGTGCAGCGGCAAGCCAGCGTCACTGTAAAGAACACAGAACAATTACAGCCTGACAGAGGAATTCTGTCATCTAGACCTACAAACATACAAGTAATCTCAGATCTCAGTGTGGAAATTAAATGCAAGCGACATGTAGACAAACCGACTATAACTGTTTTTTCTGTGACGTGTTTGTTCTTGTGAGCAGATATTTACCTTTTGGAGGATTGTCTGTCCTGAAGCTCATTCTCAAGTAGTGTTATTTTCTCTAATAGTCTCTTTTCCATCTCCTCCTTTTGCTGTTGCAACTCTTTAAAGGCATCTTGTGATGCAGCCTTAAAAGCCTCCTCTTTCTCAATTGCTTGTCTTTCCTGCTCTATTTGTTTAGTTAAAAAGTCATTTTCTTCCTGCAGATTAATGGTAACAGTCCTCAACTCTTGCTCCAGTTCTTGGAAACTCCTCAACTGCGTTTCCTTTTCTTCACTTAAAGCAGAGACTTGCTGGTCTAATTCCTGCTTGAGTTTCTGTAGCTGCTCCGTGTGACTCCTGTCAGCTTCCTGGGCTTTCTGCTCCAAGGAGAAGAGCTCGCTGCGTAACAGGATGGTCTCCTCCTCGTGTCTGTCCACCAGCTCGGAGATGCAGTGGTCCTTCTCAATCCTCATGAGTGTCCTCAGCTCTGCTAGGTCTACTTCATATTCCTCGTTTTTAACGTGGAGCTGTTTTTTGATACTGGTCAGCTCTTCGCTGAGGACTTTAGTCTCATCTGCTATTTGGCTCTTCAAAGCCTCCGCCTGCTGCGTCTTGGTCTCCTCAAATAAGAGCCTCACCTCTTCTGTTTCTGTCTCTTTGAGGGCTACTTCCACTTCCAGTTTGCACCGTAGGTCTGTGAGCTCAGTAATACGAGCCTCAAATTCCTTGATTTGGTTGTCCTTCTCTGTAAGAATTGTGGTATGGTTCTCGATTGCTTCATTTAACGTGGATGTATTTTTAGCAGCCAGATGTTCCAGGGCGTCCAGGTTATCCTTGGTTATGGTCTCCAGTTCTGTCTTATGCTCCTGGTTCATTCTGTCTTCTAGCTCCTTTAAGTGTGACTGCTCAGTGACCTCCAACTCCTGCCTGATCTTCTGCTGACCTCGTTCGATCTCAAAATGCAGATTCTCCAGCTGGCTGGTCAGAGAATCTCTTGAAACCGAGAGAGTCTTAATCTCTTGAACTTGATCATTGATCATCTGCTCCATGTTTTTGATCCTCTCCGTCAGGCTACCCTCCATGTGAAACCACTGTTCTTTCTCACTTTCAAGCTGAGTAAGTTCTTTCTCTTTGCGTTCCATAAGTCCCTCCAGGTCCAGCATGGCGCGCTGCACATCTCTGACAATATTCTGGTTTACTTGGTTTTCCTCTGTTAGTGTGTGAACATTCTTTTCAAACTCTTGCCGAAGGGAGAGAATCTCACTCTGATGCCGCTCATTCCATTCAAGTTCATGATTATGACAGATCTGGTCCACTGTGCTGCACAATTCAGAGGTCATACTCCGTAGGACAAATCCAAAGTCATTTTTTTCTTTTAATACCTGACCTCGCAGGTGACACAAGTCATCCCTCACCAGTCTTAAGTTGGAGTGAGACTCCTCAGCAGCAGATCGATACTTGTCGATAACTTGTTTGAGAACAGTGATCCTTGAGTTCTCTCTCTCTAGTGTTGTGGTATCCTGCATACGCTTGATGTCAATAGCATTGATGACAGAGGAATACAGCGACTCCACCATCATTTCAGGGCTGGTAGGGTCACTGATGGGGTTGGGAGAGGTCATATTCTCTTCAATCACAAACTCATTGACAGCAGACATGAAGTCAGATTCAGGGCTCTCTGCTAGAGAATCAAGATCGAGGGAGCCCTGCTGCAGGACCTGTTCCAGGTTCGGATGGCCAATGGTTTCGAAGTCAAATGTTTGTGCATCAATGCTGTCTGGAGATAAGTCCTCTAAAGGAGCTGGGACAGGAACATGTAGTGGCTGGCAGCTGGGTCCTTGAAGGTTGAGAGAGGAGGGGTTCTTGGACGACATCGGTGTGGTGTTTCCAGGTATACTGTCTGTGGACTGTGGGGTCACCGGGGTTGATCTCTGGCCACTGTGACTACAGTACGTCTTGAAAGACAGAACACATGAAGAGGAAATGAGAAAATATGCCACTAGCCTTTTTGTTTTATCATGAACTCAGAACATTACAAATAAAATACTACCAAAAGGGAAAATATTGAAAAAGTATTAGCATTATAAAGACTGAAGGTTAAGCAACATGAGAAGTGGGGATTACCCTTTGTTCACTCAGCAGGTCGGTAATAGTTTGAGACATCTCATCCAAACTCTGTGCGGCTTGGACCAGCTGATGAAGCTTTTCTACATGGCGATTCAAGGGCTCGAAGTCACACATCATCGGAACCCTACAGAGAGAAGAGAAATCAAGGACAGAATGCTCAAAGTCACGTTGTGATTTTACTTAGGTAAAAAGCAGTCTGGACCAGAAGTCGGACACTTGGTGATCATACTAGCTTACATGAGGAAAGGCTGCACCTCTACAGGACAACAAGATTTCAAGTACTGCAGGTCCTCAAGTGAGATGTCTGGAAGTTCATCGTCAAATCGTCTCGGCTTTCGTGTCTATGAACATTGATGACAAACAGAAAATACACAACATCATTATAACGTGATTTCACCAAATAGGTCAAACAAAACGGTCTGAACTTCAAAACTTACACAAAAAGACGTCGGAGGCCATGATTCAAGTCCTCTAAACAGACGATTTCTGAGGAACGACTTCCCTGGAAAGGAAGTTAACAAATGTCAATGCTTTGATCTCGGTCAGAATTGATGTGTGATTTCAAAGGTACAGTGCGTTCAACAGTAACTCAAATGAAATCAGATGAGCGTTTTCAAACGACACTTACTGAAGAGTTTCCCAAAGGTTTCCCGTTTATACTTCTCCGCCTCATAAAGTTGTTTTCCATCTTTCACGAGTGCATAGGCCCACTGAAAGACAAGTAGAGATCAAGAACAAAACAATGTCATTCTAGCAGTACACAGCGACATTCTGGTTTTCATGTCTGGCCTTGAATCTTACAGATGTGCTGTCTTTACTATGAGTTTAAACAACAAAAGCAATGGAGATTTAAGTAAATGCATATCGAAAATATTTATTCAATGGCATTTTCTATCTATTCATCAGAATTAAAGAAACCTAATTGGGAAACAAAGAAATGATACAAGTTTTTGAGTTATTCTAATCCCTGTGGTGCAGCAGATAAAAGTGGACGTCCCAGGACGTAGGGAGTGTACCAACACTAGTGTGTGCAACTCATCTAGACATGATCTCATTTCAGCCAACATACGAACCAGTTATTCTTGCCAGCTCAGGTACCTATTAGTAAATTATTTTTATGACCTCAAAATGTGCAAGGAATGTTTAATTCAAAAAGGTATAAAGACTAAGCATCATAAAAAATAATAACTGAAAATGAACCTCATTGTCAATCAAGCTTAGTAAGCAGCAACCTGAAAGGCTTGTTTTCTTCTGTGGCAAAGTCAGAGAACAACAGAACCGATAGAATTTAATATCTCAGTTAAGGCCACACAAGCCTAAATGCCACAGATTAATTAGGAGATCCTGCCCGTTTGTATTATTATGTCCTAACACAAAATTGCTTTTCAATTATGGCATTTCGCACTGACCTCTCTGTAGTGGCGCATAAACATTTTCCTCCTGACGACTTCCACCACTGCCAAGCAGTACATCTGGGGCACACTACTGAGGGCATCCACCACCCTCACTCTTTCAATGAGCTCTGTGAGAAGTCTGAGCAGAGCCTGAAGCTTCTCTCCATCCTGGTCTGCATGGAGCATCACATAGCAGCACCATCTATTGCAAAATGACAGCCACAGTTAGAGGTGCCAATATGTTGACTTGAACAGAACAACCAAATGTAGCAATGTACAGAAAGTTATGTGTTATGGAACAAGTAGAAAAAACAAATATTGGGGAAGCTGTGTTCATTTTTACTTGAGTCGGACTTGAAGGTTGTTTGCAAGTTCTTGTTTGGCAGTGGTGCATTTCTTTTTGATGTCTAGCAGCTTCCTGTGGTTGTTCAGCATGATCATCAGCTGGTTGGTGTGACTCAGACACAAGTCAGGCAGAACAGATGTATCCTTCAGGTGTTCAGCTCGCTTCTGATTAGCCGAAAATCCCTGTAAGAGACATACATGAGCATTAATCATGAGAACTGGAACATTCAGTAAGTAATTGGTCGAGTGTTATACAACCTACCTGAGCAAGTTCTTTTTGTTCATTCACCAACTTCTTACAGCTCGCAATCATTTGATCGAGAGCGTACAACCTGTCTTCAAGCCCTTTGATGGCTTTCATGTTTTGATTATCGAGCTTGACAATTGTGTCACGACAATCTGACAAGAAGGGTTGAATAACCCGTGGGTCGAGCTGAAAGAAAAACCCATTTCAGATTAGACTTCCATTCATTTATACACCACAATTTAGGACAACAAATCCTCTGTTTTTAAATTCATGAAATAGTAACTCACCCTATTGATGGAATCAAAGCATTTCCTCACAACCGATTCCACATCATTGGGTCTATCTTGCACGTTGATCCAGTCTAATAGTGTGACATTGAAAAAGGACACATTGGCGAGCTCTGGAGTGTCTTCATCTAGTAGAGCAGATCTCAGCCCCCTACTGTCAGTCATTTCGTTTGTGCCTTGGTCACCAGGTGGCTCACACTTGGCGGACTCCGAAGCAGAGCAAGATGCTGATAACTTGCCGGGCCTACGTGCATCGCCAGCGCAGAGCACAGAGTCGGTGGATTTTTCTTCTTCTGTCTCATCTGAATCCTTTCCTGGGGTTGAGCTGGACCTCTCTGTGCTCTCTCTGTAACTATGTCTAGTCAAACATTCCAGCAGAGGTATCCTGGCCATTACAGAAACAGCTGTCCCCAACCTGCAATAACAATGCAGTAAGACACCAAATTCAATCTTACTTCTTATAATTCTAAAAAACTATACGACTGATATATGTATTCTTTACTGTTACTTCAGTTATCCAATTAACCTACAATTGGTATTAAATGATTATAAATTGATGTTATGTCAGCAAATGCAGTATGTACACATATGATACAAATGAATATAAACCACTTCATATCTGAAGTTCAACACTATTGGGTAATAGAAAAAACATTTTCTAGGTGGCAATACCTACCTTGTAAGTTTGAACTTAATTTCTTCCAAGTCATGTTGATAATTTGAGTACGATGTGTCAAATTTAATGAGCAACTTCTGATAAGACAGAGTGCAGTCGTCCAGATTTGCCATAATAGCAGCCCAACCTTGGTGCTGGAGGTGTTCATCATGAACCAAACGTTCACAAAAGGAGCTAAGTTTGTTGGCAACTTCAAACATTTCCTGGAAAAATAAAAAGATATGACAATGTTAGGACAAGTCATTCCAAACAAATTCCGTAGGTCGTTTTCGAAAAATAGAAATTACCAGAGCAAGTTGTGTTCGAGAGGCAACGGTGTGAAAGACAGCTGGCATCAGTAGCGACTCCTCAACCTTAACCTGAATCTCACTCTCAATGGAGAAGGTGGTCTTGGGGATCGTTGGATCCCGGTCACATAAGATCATCTCTTTGTTGAACAGGAATATGGGGTTGGTTTCCTATAGGTACAGAAATACATCAATAGTCACACAATCACATCAGGAACATGTTTACATATCTCAGGCAAAAGAATCACAATAACAGTATTTTCATCCTGTCATGTTTAGTTTGCTTAAATCAGCTGAGTCTGATTTGATTTCCCCCTTGGTACAATTAAATTGGGCAGATGTGAACACAGCCATCACAACTGGGATGCAGACTACAGCAACTATATCGAGACTCTTCAGTGGTTTATGTACATGTACATATACCTCAGTCAATGTATAAAGTTTCACACATTCAAAAGCCTGATTCCCACTCCCACAAAACAGATATGAATGGATACTGACAAACCTCTAATTAGCTAATTTCCAAATATATCACTGTTGCTGTTTATTCAATCTTCAGACTTGGCAACAAAATGGACAGTAAAGAAAAAACACAATTTCAACGAGTGGGAAATTGACACATTAGTTGAAGAGGTGGAGAGCAGGAGAGCTTTTGTGTTTGGCAGTCTCAGCAGCGGTACCGCCAAAAAAGTGAAATAGGGGCATAACACGACATAACATTTTGAGTTCTAGACCGAGGATGAAGTAATAAAAATAAATGGCATGACCTCAAACATGAGCCGATGAGGCACATTAGTATGCACAATTCAACTGTCTGAGTCCCAGGTGGGGAAGAGTGGACCCCACCTCTTTCCAAAATAGATGAGTACATGGATTTAATTCTTGCATCTGCAAATCCTCTAACAGCACAAAAGACATTATAGCTGTAATTGTGCATGGCTCTGCCTATTTTTAGTGCACAGAATCACTACTAATAATTATATATACGCCTCCAAATCAATCCAAAAATCACATTGGCTGCATGTGTGACAGAGAACTGGGCCAGTAAAAAAATCTTACTTGATGAAATTTTATATAAAATGGGATATTTAGGATTCAGTATATTGAAATAAGAATGTCACACCAATTCCCACATAATGTTATTTTCTGCTACATCTCCTTCAGCCTGCAGCCAAGAAACTATGTATGCTTGGTGTGAAGTATGCTTGGAGGCATAGACATTCTCACTGCACATTCATTTCTATAAATACCTATTTCGTTGTAGATAAGAGCACATATGTTTATGTGCTTACACAGGTTTTACGTGTTTTGCCTCTTAAGTAGTAACAATGTAAGCGGCCTTCTTGTATAGCAAATCCTATGTTAAGGATTTTGCTCAGGCCTTAGTCACATTAAAAAAAAGTGTTTTCAACAAAAAAACAAATGGGAAAACACAAGTTTAATGATTAGTCGGTTTGAAAACTTACAGTGCCAGCACTGTAGCTGCAGACTCGTCTCTCTGCAGCCATACATTCCCCTCCATTGACCACAAGGACTTGATGTTGAGTTGCAATCTTATATTTGGCTTGGATGGCATGTTTAAGTTCCAGGACACTAAGACAAAAGAAGGAAACATGTATGTCAAAATAACCGAGATTTACATAATTTCTGACAAATATTGATGCAGTGACTTTCTTACGTTTGGACAGCAAGATCAGTATCAAATGTCAATGTGCTGCCATTGTTAACCTGGAACACATATAACTTCATGTTGATTCTGCCAGAGTTCCTTGCACTTCACTATCTTGCTCATTTAGTCATTCAAGGCCGCCCTGCAAAAAACACAATCAAACATCAGCATGAGATAGGTTACCACATCTTACATTTGATAAGTGTTCCTTATTACCAGTAAATGAGTTCAGGTGAGGTGAGATTCTGCATGTTACTAAAAGAACAAAGCCATTTACTGGAATATCATCAAATGTATGTCAATTTCACTGAGTACATGTAAGGTTATTACTATTATCATGATATATTGCTTTAAACTCTAACTGAAGGCAAATGTATCATTTTCCGCTTGATTTTCAACAAAACGTGAAAAGACCTTGCAATTTTATTGTCTGCTATATAATTAATATTGGCTGAGTCACTATATTGTTGATCACTGGCTATTGACAAGTTTTTAATATGCAAGAGGTCACCTAATAAAATCCAGTCCTGAAATATAGTCGTTCTTTCCATGCTCCTCAAGTAAAGTTCAATTGTTATCCACGTGTTTCTGGATAGCAGTGAGCCAGGTGGTTGCACCAACAGAGACAATGAATTGTTTGTCAGCTAACTTAACTCACGTTAATTAAACGCTACCAGTATAAACGGGTCGGACATATGCGGCCCTCCT